>CAJHQP010005075.1:0-49165 GCA_905132765.1 Moricandia arvensis | reverse complement strand
ATCCCGATGTCAAAGAAGTTTTCGAGGTCAGGGCCAAGAGTGTCAAAATATGGTGCATCGACCCGATCAGCCCCACTTCCACTGGCTTGGCCATCGAAAAAAGTTTGGAACATTTCATCCAAGGGAAACTCCAGCTCATCAACGACATCCCCATCCCCGGTCCTGGAAACGTGTTTGTCCTTACGAGACCTTGACCTCTCCCTTGGAATTTCGTCAAAACAAAACCTAGGAAGACAAGTTTATCAGTGAAGAATGTACATTTCTTGAGGTTTGCATAAAGCCCTTCTTGTCGAAGTGTCTCTAGTACTTGCTCAAGATGTTTCACATGTTCAAATAGGTTAGTACTGTAAATCAAAATGTCATCTAAATAAACCACAACAAACTTACTGATGTAGGGTCTAAGAATGTGGTTCATAAGGCGCATGAATGTACTAGGGGCATTGGTGAGTCCAAATGGCATCACCATCCATTCATAAAGACATGTATTGGTCTTAAAGGCAGTCTTCCACTCATCACCCTCATTCATTGTCACCTGATAGTATTCGCTCTTAAGGTCTATCTTAAAGAATATGGTGACTCCACTTAGCTCATCTAACATGTCATCAAGGCGTCGTATGGGATGCTTATACTTAATGGTGATATTGTTGATGGCACGACAGTCTACCAAATCCACCAAGTACCATCCTTCTTTGGTACCAACAAGACACGTACAACAAAAGGACTAAGGCTTTCCCTAACATATGCCTTATCTAGTAAGTCCTGGTAACATATGCCTTGTCTAGTAAGTCATGGACTTGCCTTTCTAACTCTTTGGTTTCCTCCGGGTTTACTCTATAGGCTGGTTTGTTTGGTAAGGCAACTTAGGGTTTGAAATCTATTGGTGTTCTATGCCCCTAAGTGGTGGTAAATCGGGTGGGATCTCTTTTGGAAGCACATCTTTGAAACTGTCAAGAAGCTTAGTAACCTCTGGATGAAGTGTTATCTCATCAGAACCTGCACTCAAAACTAAGCCATGATGGATTTTTCATCCTCATTGAGTCCAAGACGATTTCTCAAGCGCTCAAACTCCTCATAGTACTCCTCTACTGACTTAGTTCCTTGCTTAAGAGTTCTAAAACGCCTTTGCAAGTCACTGTGGAAGTGTTGTGGAAAAAACCGCCGGTGCATAAGATCTTTCATGTCTACAAATGACTAAAGTTTCCTCAGCTGGTTTCGCCTTAGGTATGAGGTTACTCTATCCCACCATATCAGTGAATTGTTAGTGAGCTGAGCCACATAAAGTGCTACTCTCTTTGGACCCGGATGGTCGTAGTACTCGAAGATATGGTCCATTCTCTTCTCCCAATCAAGATAAGCTTCCAGATCCACCTCTCCATCATATACTGGTGCTTCTAGCTTGATGTGGTTTTGGTATGGGTGCTTACTAGTTCTTTCTCTTGGAGGTGGATTGTAGGCTTCCTCCTCCTCTTCCCCATAATCATCTTGAACCTCAGTTCTTCTTAGTTTTGGCTGTTGATAAGGTCCGGGGTCATCTTCTTGTTGTTCTTCTCTCGTACTAGGTCCTGGATTATATTGATATGAACTCCGGTCCTTCTTGGGGCTGCAACGGTTGGCAGTGGATTGGCTTGAGCTTTTCCAAATCGACTCGTCTGGTTGGTCTAGTTGCTGGCCTTTGCTCAATCCGGGACAGTCTATCGCCAAGGTCTTGCCGAACCGTGCCAATATCTTGTCTCACATTCCTCATCTCGTCTTTCAGGTCATGGATGGTGTGCATCAAGGATTCTTGAACTTCATCTCCTATGGCTGCTCTACGCTCCTTCTGGTTTTACCTTAAGAATAAGAACAAATACTTAAACCGTGGTCAAAAAGGAAATGTGCAATATATTTTTTTTCTTAATAAACTTACGAAAGTAAACATTGAAAATCTTTTTGGGTTTTTTTTAATTATAAAGTCAACAATATGCAAGGGAAAAAACAAGATTGGTCGCAACAAAATAAAAGAAAATGGTAATATGGATCACGTGGTCGACAAGAAAGCAAAATTTTCAAAATTTTGAAATCGAAAAGATATCGACAAAAAATTGGAAATCAAATTATGCAACTTGGTAAACACGTTTTTATGGTTTTCGTTTGAATAATATAGATCTCAGAAACAAATGAATTCGAGAGGAATGAGGAACTAAGGACGAAGACACTTCTTATGGGTTTTTATGATTTATCAAAGAATTAACTAGATGCAAGAGAGAGAGAGAGAGAGAGAGAGAGTCGATTTAAGTTGCTAATGAGATGTGGCTACTGCAACTATCAAACGAATGCAACATGAAGGAGAATGACAAAACTACTTAGATGCAACAATGAATGAATGGTTCTTTTTTATGAGTTCTCAATGGATTGATGCAAACATAAATGATATGAATGAAGAACAAACGATTTTTATGGGTTTTCAGTTTTATGAATGCAAAACGAATGCAATAAGGAAGTAAAGAGGACAGAAACAACCTAATACTGAAGAAATTTAAGCTCTGATACCAAAAATGATACAAGCCTAGGCTGACAAATGTTGTATGATCTTTGGAACACAAGAGAATCGATCTAGCACAAGGGGTGGACGCTTTGGACTGATCTAATAAACCAAATGGATCCGAGAATGGGTAACTTGATGGAACGAGGTGCACCACACGAGGGATGGAAGGTCTCGTGATACAATACAATCTCTCTAGTCAGTGGAGGTACTGGTCTCACAAGGCAAAGAGAAGGAGATGAGTTCTTTGTCTACGAGCTCCAGGGTTTTCTTTGCCGAAACTGTTTGTTTTATATCATGCATAAAAGAGTACAAACTGTTTATAAGGGACTTATATAGACGTCCAATGCAGTGGTGCCTTCGAGAGACTTTGAAGCAAATATTACATAAGTTTTGGACTGAATTGAAAATCCTATTAGGAGTGCAAGCCAACTAGAAAAAACTTAGGCATAAAACTCAAATAAAACGAAAAGGAGGACAAGGGCTGCAAAACAAATCAAACTGTTGGAATATTCTTTGCATTTAATGCTTACATTCTTACCTTTTTGGCCGGTTTGATTAGTCCTTGAATCTTGCTAAACGAGCTGATTTTCTATGCTGAAGCCCAGCAAGTTGCTGTGGACTTAATCCGGAATGAATGGCCAAAGATCTTCACTTGAGGACTTAGTCTTCTCGGCTGGTCCATCATTCTTCAAGCTTGGTTCTTCATTCTTTAGACATCTTGGGTTGTCATCAGCTTGTTCATCAGTTGGCTTAAACTCAGTTGGTTTAACATGTACATGATCAAAAGGAGGCATCATGCTCTCATTAAACTTGTGTTCAACTATCTTACCTATTTTTCTAGTTATGGGTCCTTTGAACACAATCAGCATTGGCATTTCTTGGACTGCTTCTGGTTGGGATATTATGGGGATCATGTGTTGGATGTCTGGCTCGGTTAGGTCCGGCTTTGGTTCAGGCTGAATGTCCTCATCACTAGATTACTGATTTTGATCCCAACAACTTATTTTACGAAAGGTTTATACTATGATGTTTTCCGTGGAAACTTTCTGAATTTTGTTTGACGGAAGATTGTTTTGTAAAAGTCATCATTTCTCGCAGAAACCGTCTGCAAGAACATTTTTCTCGTCTTTCCATGTTTGGATAGAAATTCTTTTATTCCTTGTTTGGGATGAAATATACGAAGTTTATTCTTGTATCGTTATGCAAATTGGTTTGACTTATGCCGTATTGTTTCTTTGACATTTCAAGCTCATTTTTGCTTAAGTCAAAATTTCTCGGTGGATATTAGTCGTTGATTCTGCCCTGACCTATTTTGACCCAACACATTACCTGAATATAATTCTGTTGAGCTAGGTTGTTAGGCGCATGTGATAGCGGATTTAATTAATCTAGTGAACATATTGATATGTGTGTTAATGCTTGTTTAAAGAAGTATCGATCAAGACTTATTCGTTATTCTCATGCGAGAGCTGGAATATAGAATGAACATCTGATTAGACTCGCAGCGAGAGCTGGATATCACACTATCGCATTTGAGTTTTAGGACGGTTCATCACACACCCTTGTCATCGGTAACTCATAATTATGATTGCCTAAAACCCTAAGTTTAGCTACTTCCCCATGTATCTTACAGCCGATTATTTACTTGTTTACTGCTATTTATTGCTTTATTAATTATTTGCCTAGCTTAATCTTGATTCTTATAGTTTATTGTCTGTGCACGCTCCATATGGATTTGATCCCTAAGTATTGCAAATGATCTCTTATTTGAGAGAGTTTTCTCTAGTGTAATTTCAGCTACATCAACAGCCTTCTGAGGCGTCTGTTTTGTTTATGGTTTGTCTAGAAAATATACTTGTCATTGGTTACTTTTCAGCAGCAAGTTAACCCTTGTATCAAGTGATTTCTCCCCTTTCGCCTCAACAATGTTAACCTTCTTGGATCTGCTCATGGCATTTATTTTCTGAGCTTGCAGCCATATTCTCAATCAGCTAGAAAGCACCATATGTGTTTTAAATCATGAAAGCGCCCATACTAGCTGGGTCAATGCATTCATGTGACCCCAATCAACTCCATCACAGAAAATACCCAGAATATGATCATCATAAAATCCATGGTGAAGAAAGTTGTAATGACACGCTCAAGAGTATTTTTAATTTCAAATAAAGTAGATCGTGTGAGCTTTTATTCTGCGAAGAGTTTGTTTTCTAAGTGTGGAAACAGTTGTACTCATTGTAGATGGGAAGAGTAAGCTGTATTTTGACTATGCATTGGATATTCGGTGATAATTTGCAACGATTGCTGATTAGGGTAAATGAAAACAGATCATAGAATGATCAGAGCCTAACTAAAGAACATAGCGAAACTGCATGTTAATTACGGAAGGTTTGGCCATCAGGCAGTATGGGTTTCAAGTAAAGAAAGTTTGGATAATCATCATTGCGGGATTATGTAGAAGGAAATCTGGATCTTTGGGAATAAATTAAGTAAAATATTACAGAGAATGAATGAAACATTAATGTGATCTTTGACCGAGCCAAATAAGGAAAATGGCATTAAGGACCCGACTTGGTGAGCAAGTCCAAGAATCTAATAAAAAGGAACCTTGGGTAGTCATTTCTTATACAAGAAAAAGAAAGAAGTCTTAGAGAAAAAATAGATCAAGAACAAAGTTCTAGAGAGAGAGTTCACCAAGGGAGGATCAAGCAAGAAGGATGGCAGAAATTCTCGCTGGAAACGCAGCAAGGTTCAGAGTCTTCGATTTTTTAAGATCAATTTGGGTGAGGATGTGAATTGTACCAACTTGTTAACTTAGTTTTTAGGGAACTAGATCTGAGTATGCTAGGATGTGTGAATGAATAGTGTGCTTTATGAAACGTACGTTCTTCATTCTTCAAAGTTATATTCAGGGATCATAGAACGATATTTGTGTTCTTAAGAAATGGCATGCTAGATTGTGTTTATTGATGGTAAAGTTAAATGGAATTGTTTATGTAAAAACGTAGAGTTGAATCTAAATTGTATGGCATGTTAAATTAAATATGGTTAAGGAAACAGATTAAGTGAATGAACTTAAATAAGGAAAGTACGAAGTTAAGTGTATAAACATAGATAAGGAAAGTATGTGGTTAAGTGAATAAATTTAAATAAGGAAGGAATGAGATTAAGCGAGTGAACTTATAAGAGAAGTATGTTTTGGCTTCGGGCCGTAAAATAAGTTATGATCGTTTTTTGGCTTCGGACCGTATGTTGGCTTCGCCATAATGCACCTTTGGAGTTGACCGGCTTCGGGCTGTATGACTGACCAATGGGTCGAATGGCTTCGGGTCGTGTACGATGGATATGGGCCGTGTTTGATTTGGCTACGGCCGGTCTATGATTTGCTTCGGGCCGTAAGTGACCTTTGACGTCGAGAACGATTACAACGGATAAGTGAATGGAAATATGTAAAATGTAGAAGTAAAGACAAATGACAGTTCAACGAAAATGGTTAAGTATAAGCAGGAAAGGAAATGTTAGGTTGCTAGAACGAAATGAAATGTTACGTTGCTAGAACGAAATGAAATGTTAGGATTCTAGAATGAAATAAAATGCTAGGTTGTTAGAATGAAATGAGATGTTAGGCTGCTAGAACAAAATTCATTGTGAATGTTTGATATGTTACCGGTTGCATGTTGGCGGTTTTGAGCATCTAACTGAGTATTTTTGTATGCTCATGCATCTTTTGTATTGTGGACAGGTAAGGTTTCCACCGGAGCACGAAGCTAGAAAGACCATCGCGAGAGAGTGTTTGAAATTGGGGTAATGTTTTGGGAATTGTGATCAAATAGTCTTATGGTAACGCTACGGATTTAAGTATTTGGTCTTGAATATCATTAATAAAGTTATAGTATTTCTTTGTATTCTTCTTTTGAAAATTGATCGATCATTACTTAGAATTTGCAACGTGTTTTAAAATATTTTTGGGTTTGGGTGTTTCAAAACTCCCTGCGAAACTCTCTGTAAGAACCAAAATTTGCACTGTTGATTTCCGTAATAAGAGAAAAGTCAAAAAACCATAACTTTCCCTAAGGTCCTGGATTTTGCCAAGCCAAACGTCAAGTAATCAGAATACGAAAAACATACAAAGTAAAAAAAAAACAAGTAAGAGCGGAGCAATGGAGATCTTATTTCGAATATATATATGAGTGCTACAATAGGTAAAATCCTTGGCTGCAAAGGCTGTCGGTGTGTTTCCTAGTTCTAATCACTTAAGACCTTAAGAACAGTTGAGTCGAGTCAGCTTATTCTATAGATACTGTAAAAGCCAAATAACCTTTTTTGAACTCTCTTTGGCATCTCAACCCTTTTGAAGAAGTAATATTAGGAGTTCGGCAATGACAACATCATCACCGAGTACTGAATTTCTTTTTCCCAACGAAGTCCCGCTCCGACGGCCCAACAATTTCATCATCCGACATGCCTTTTCCTTGTAGCTGCCTCTAGCACCACTAGACCGAACTAGTACCGCTTAGCTACGGTAGTTTGCAACCTCACTTAGCAGAGTCCTATTTTTTTAATAAACACTCGCTACCCTCTGGTATGTGCCGCAAATTTTGTGTTGAGATTGGTATAGACAACATTAATTTTTCCGTTGAAGTTTACTGTCATCTTCTGTTGCCCTTCCCGAACCTTGTGAACCATGGCTTCAATCTTGTTATCATGGGTACCCGATGGGGTGTTCTAATAGTAGGAGGCTCCATAGGTTATGTTGTTGTTGTAGGGTCTCTGCTGTTGTGATCTTTAGTTGTAGCCACTCCTCTGACCATTTCCATAAGAGTTCATGTTTCTCTGGTTCCCATATCTCTGGAATACATTTACAACAAAGTTCACATCTTCTTCTTTACCTTTCTTATTGTCAGATTCTATAGCTTCTACACCTTCTGCGAAGCTAACTTGCTTCTTCAAAATCCTATGAAAACTATCCAGCTTGAGTTTTACTTCTTCCTTCTGAACCTTGGTAAGTGTAGGGGCCGATTTTCTCCTCTCATGATCATTTTTCTTGGTGCTGTTGCTAGCTGCCAAATTCTCTTCCAATCTGGTAGCTTCTGCAGGACTCTTTGTGTAGAAATTTCCCTCACTAGCTGTGTCTAAAGCCATCTGGTAAGACAAATCAATACCTATGAAGAAAGTGATGAGAATTTGCACTTCATTGAATCCATGGTGTGGGCAATCTGTTTGGTAGGATTTGAATCTGAACCAAGAGTTTCTGAAAGACTCTGCAGGCTCTTGTGTGAATGTAGCAATTCTGCTCCTCAAATCCTCAACTCCTGTCAATGATTCTATGCCTTTGAGAGTTAAGAGTGGAGTTAGGGTAAGAACTAGGTTTACTTTTGTGCCTGGAGTATGTGGGGTTGAGCTCGGCTTACTTGACTCGTATACAATTTCAACCTGATTATGTTTCGGTATTGAAACATACGATGAGTTCTCGGTTTATGTGATTCACGTCGATCAGGAATCGAGTATCTCTCTGGACAGTTTTAATGTCTCGGAAGTACTTTCCAAAATTTTGGATTTCTATAGCGCTCTTATCCTTGTGTCGGATATTTGAGGACTAATTCTATAAGAGCAGCAGGTTGGGCTAACCGTTCTTTTGAGAACGGTTGATTTGTCCGTTGGGGCCAGTCGACGGACGTGATGTAAGAGCAGGTACTTGTATTTTCTAACTTGTGTTATTTGTTAATTTATAGTCGCGTTAAAGATTGTGTTAGAAGTTTTATTCAAGTTTCGGAATTATAATTTTGAATGTCTGCGATGTCTCGCTTTTTCTGAGAATATGTGTTTCCTTTTGGTTAAGTGATTTTGCGTTTTGGTTGAAGATCTTGCTTGATCTTGCGGCTGGATGTAGCTTGTTTGAAAGCATTTAAAATTTTCGTTTAACCGTTTGGTCATTGATTCCTTTTTCGTATGATTTCAATTTCTGTGTTATACGATAATTGTTTGTTCTTACTAAGTTGTTTTTTTTTGGACAAATCGTGGATTGTCGGTCCGGCCGTAAAGTAATTCGCGAAATTAAATATTACTGCGATAAAAGAGATTTGGAAGATTTTTGGGAATCATATTCGGTGGTCTTATTATCGAATATCGTTTTAAAAATATCGAGTACAAACGCGAATATTTTAAAATGTAGGAGTATACGAGTATACGTATACGTACTCACTCCCCCCCTCCTTTTAGAGAGGAGGACAGCTGAACTCGTCTTTTGACGAGTTGCCTACGTACCACTTTCAAGGACCAAGCAGTGTCGTAGTTCAGACCATGTGTAACATAAAACAACACCAAAACAACTCCAAACATATAATATAGACTCTAAATATGACTTATATCCTGGTCAAAACCCGATAAAAATGATATATCACCTTTCAAACCCAAGAATAAGAAGGATTGACCAGTTTAGTTCAAGTTGACTGGTTTACTTAACGTTGGTGTATCTATGCTCTTTGTAATGTAAACCAAATAGGATTTAGGAATTCGTGATTATAAACTAACTAGAATTAGGATTCGGATTTTGTTTTCCTGAACCAATTAGGAATAGTCGTTGATTTTATCCTAAGAATACGATTATGGTTTTCTAGTTACTTTATAAACCTGAGTAGCACCCATTGTAAAGGTATCCCACAATTTTTATAAACCTAAGCTTCCAGGTTACAACTCGTCTCCCTTTAGAGACTCTATTTCTTGTTCCACGTGAACAACCTTAAACACATGAAGAAGAATCTTAAGTGTTACCAAGACCTATCAAGGAAAGCGCACTCGTAGCCAATTGAGCTCGAACAACTTTCCGCATTCCTATTGTGAAGACCATCCACGTTCAGAGGTCCCATTCCATATTTATGTGATTTTTGGAGAAAAGCTTTTATTCAAAACCTGATTAAGAAGTATTAAGCACTTTGAGTTATCTGAGGCCGCATCAAAAAATAAAAAATATAAGTTTGACTGACAAGAGAAACCGGATTCTATTTGTGATTATTGAGAAGCTACTACTTGTGGTGATCCTTCTTGAGAATCATATATTTGAAATGACTCTTTCTCTCGAGTTAAACACGTAATAAAAAATCAAACATCAAATACTATTTAACTTCTGTTTTTTAAATATATTATTTTCACACTCAACTATAATTTGAGCCATTATTGCCATGGGTATATTACCTTTAGTATACTTATTTCTTTTCACTCATTCAATTTTAAGAAGTTTATTTTCACTCATTCAATTTTAAGAAGTTTATTTTCACTCATTCAATTTTAAGAAGTTTATTCTCACTCCTTATTCATTCCAACAATATATTCATATACGTGTGTTCCGGTCCCAAAGATTCATGAGCCTAAAAGCCTGCTATAATAATGTGGCCCTTTAGATAAAATTGCCAATGAAAAAAAAGTATAAAAATTAGCTGAGGTCTTGTTATTTTTTTTTGGTCAAAAGCTAAGGTCTTGTTCGAACAGGAAACTAAAAGGTCTAATATCTCTTGCTACATATTATTTCAATAAATGTGCCCCATGTTTCGTTTTTATATTACGTGACATAAAAAGTCATTGCTTCAAACTCTTTCATACATTTCCCCGGAAGGCTGTAAGTTGTGGCCCAAAAGTTGACACTGATAAGTTGGAGTCTCCCTGCATAAGACCAAAGCCGGCTTTTCCAGGTATTAATTCTTTCTCTTATCTTTCCAGTAAAGGAAAATAGTTTTGCTTACCCATTGAGCGAGTTAACAACTATATTACCAGGTACTGAACTTGAAGCTCACTTTCTGCAAAAGGGAAATTCTGAAGCACTATAAGTGGTACATTGTCTGCAGCTCCTTCCATATATATGGTAGACTTCTTCCAACTGATTTTTAATCCAGACCATTTGGAAAAGTCATTAAAACAGGGAGAACACCTTAGATTGACTTCTTTGAACACTCCACAAATACCATCAAATCATCGACAAAACACAAATGTGTAAGAGAAAGGAAACTACAACGTGGGTGGAAGGAAAACTGATTTTCATTTGCAGCTTTATCAATGATAAACAACAGGCAATTCATACATATCACAAAGAGGTATGGTGAGAGTGAATATCCAGCTAGTTCTCCATTAACTTGGACAGGGAAAGATGGCGTAGTAATGCAGAGACTAATCCAGTTTATGAAGTCACTCAGGAACCCCCACAACAACCAGAATTTTTGAAACAAAAATCTCATTGCACTGAATCGAAAGCCTTGGAGATATCAATCAACATAGTGCATCTAGCAGATATGTTACTCTTGTGGTAATTCTTAACCAGCTCGATTTCTAATAATACCTGCTCTATTAGGAATCTACCTTGAACAAATTCTGATTGATTTTCATTCATCATTCTAGGTAAAACTGTTTTAAGCTTGTTGCTAGTAGTTTGGACATCCCCTTATACATGAGATTACATCATGCTATTGGGCAATAATCCTCGTCTCCTTTTCCACTGTTTTCTTTGGTATTAGGGCTAGTACAGTAAAGTTAATTCCCTTATGTAGAAAGCCCTTGATGAACACTGATTGGATAGCAACTGTAAATTCATTAAAAACACTGGCCAAACAGTTTTAAAGAACTCACAGGAGTACCCATCTGGCGCGGGAGATTTATTTGATGGCATAGAGAAGAGGAATTTCTTAACTTCTTCCTTCGTCACTTCCTTTTGAAGAATTATATTATCCTCTTCAGTACATCAAAACTCAGTAAGTGTGTCCTTTGTTAAACCTAAGTAATCTTCTGGATTCTTATAAAAAAAATCAGGAAACAAAAACTCTCGGCTTTATTTTTATCTCTGAGTGCGTTGTCACAGTATTTCATCATGACACATAATTTCCCCCAATGGTTTTTTGCTCTTGGCGGATACAAAACGAGTTGTGAAATGTCTTATTATTTTGGTCACCTAAATCCGATCAATTTAGTTTAAATTTCTACTCAAAAAAATCTTCTTCCAGCTGCGGAACATGTAACCAATGTTCATATGCTTCAGCTTCAACTTTCATTGCCTCTGGAACTTGATTATTGAGAGTCTCCTCTGTTTTTTTTCATAGATCAGTGAATGCTACTTTAGCTCATTTCGATAAGTCACCTAGCTTCTCTCTCCCTAGAGCTTTGACTAGAGGCTTCAAATCTTTGAATTTCTTAGAGAATCGAAACATTACTGAAGTAGAATGGTATAGTTCCTCTGTATTTTCTCAGCTCTCCTCCACCATTGGTAAGAATTGTGGAAGATGTCATATAGAATTTACATACCTGAATGGGCTTCTTATCCGTTCTGGCTATGGTACCAGATGAATCTGACACCTCATGTTGTCTGAGCAACCTCCAGACTCAAAAATTGAATACCCTTGAGTGAAATGGTGCATAGCAACATAATTTAGAAGCAGACGATCCAAATTTTTACAAATTAAACCATCTTCTCGTTTATTACACAACGTGTGTAAAGGCCCTTGAGAACCTAAGTCTGTATGGCAGCATTGCAAACCATCCTTTGAAAATCTCTCATCCCCAGAGGCAGATTTGGAGAGTTTCAAAGCGAGAGTGTTCCTCCCCATCTAGAGTTTCACTAAAATCTCACATTATCACCCAAGCCTTATTCTTAAAAAGAGGAGACTCGTTGTGATTGCAAAGGTCCTCCCACAGAACCCTACGCTCCTCCACAGTATTCACAGCATAGATAAAAGAACAAATGAACTCTTCTTCCGACTCTTTTAAACTCACCGAGCATGTAATTATCTCATGACTCTTATAAACTGGAGTCCTACATACTAAATCTCTCTACAAGACCCATAAATGACCTCCCTGACTATGTTCATAATTTTTCATGGCAGACCAATCTTTAAACACAGAATTTAAAATCCTTCCCGCTTTATACTCCTTAACCCTTGTCTCAGTCAAGCAGCTAAACAACATATCTTTTCTTTGTAGCCAGTCTTTCACTACAGAATGTTTAGTTGTTTTGTTAAATCCGCGAACATTCCAAAAGAAACTCGAGATATTAAAGGTTTCTGCGAGATGACCTTGTACTCGTAGCGATTGGATTCGTATTCGTTTCCAATCCTTTAGTCAAGTCCATCTCTGGTTCAGATTTTTTCTTCCTCTGTGTACGTGGAAGTTGAGATTGTTTCTCTTCCACACTCTTGAAACTATCATTCTCATTTATCTCTAAACCAGAACCTATCAGAGGTTCCTCCTCGACCTGAATCTCATCTACAACATCTGGAGTTTCTTCTTTCTCAACAACTTCTGATTTGACTTTTTCATCTACATCATCAATTAAAACAAAGTATTTGGAAGCTGACATAATAATATCTGCAGTATGTACGTTTTTGAAGTTTTTATTGGGGATCTTCCTAATTTTGTTTGAGATACATTATTTCCCCTCATCAACCTCTTCTGAATTTTTTCTGTCTATCCCCACTTATACTGCCTTGTGGGGTTCTCCCCCTGATACTTCCCCATCCTCTACTGCTGGAGTAAACTTCAGTTTTTGAACAGATGTATCCACCACAGCCTTCTCTGCAACCTCACGACTCAGAATATTAGGTGTGTTAAACGAATTTGTTTTGTGCTACAAACTTTCATCTTTCTTTCCCATATCACATATATTTTCTAGATATCCCCATATATCACATTGTTTGCAACGTGAAGGCAGCCAAAGGTAAATGAAATCAACCGTAAACTCTTTTCCATTCTTAGAGAACTTTATTGTTTGGTTAGTTCCTTTGAAACATTCACATTGACACAAACTTTTGCCACATTCAAGTTAGTGCGAGATGCTGTCTATGGATGGAGTCTCGCTGGATACCCGGATGCCCTGGATATAAAGCTCAGTCCCTCCCATGAAAACAAATGTAATGGAACTTCCGTCATGTGAACCCACATCGGGATAGATGTTTCTTCATGTTTCTCTTACTCTGTTTTTGGTGTCCATTTGGTTACAATCAGAGGCTCCTCAGGGATATTCCACATCCCTCTTCTCAGAATCCTTTCACAAGTTTTTGGATTAAGAACCTTAAATCTCATCATTGTGGGATCGACCTCATACATGTCAACTTTTGATGCTGGATCACCTTGATAACATATCTTATTCAGAATTAGGTGAACTTTAACCACATGTGGAGCCAAATCAAGAAACATCCCCCACAGGAAAATCTTCCCAAAGCGGTGTAGCACTGTCGAGAACATCATCCGGAATCTCTACTGAGGACTGACCATCCTTTAGCTGAATATCAATATCGTACTTTTTCAAAAGTTATTTTTCTATCGCTACATAGACCCAACTCTGAGCTGGTTTGTTAGCATGTGTAACCGGATCACTAGAGTGGTCCACCAGACTCACCATGAGAGTTTCCGGAGGATCCATACCGAAGACGGCAAGAGCCTATCCCTTGACGAAAGCTAAAACCCTAGTAGCACAAAATTTCACCCTCAGACCAAAACCAATGTATTCAAGTTGCACCTTCTTATTATGTTATTTTGAAAATATAATTTTAACGTTTAAATTTCGTTTTTGACGACTAAAAAGGTATTGTATTTTATCTTATGGAATATTTATTGGACATGGAATAGTTTTACATTGGATTATAATAGTTATTAATAGTTTGTGCCACTAAATAAACATAGATTAGTATTTTCTTCTTGATAAACCTAAAATATATAGTACTTGTACTTCTGATTCCCATCTATCTATCTAACATATATTTAAAGAAGGGATATCTAAAGAAAAACGTTTTTCCAACACTAAATAACTGATTACATAAATTTTGTAACTGTAACCATTTCCACCATAGTGAAGGTCCAAAATATATTATACTTAAAAATTATCTTAAATAGAATGAACAAATGAAATGAACAAATGAAATGAACAAATTATCCTCAGAAGCAACTCAAACATCACATCAACAAATGAATATACAAGCCCTAAGCTTAAAAAAGTATGTTTGATTGATAGATAATGGAATACTGAATAACGTCACAGTGGGTATGGTTGCATATGGATGAATGGATCAAGAAATGAAAAACTCTTAGGTTTGAAAACAAAGAAAATCGTTTTTTACACTCGGAACTGGAGGCATTAGTTAGGGCAACGGAAAGTATGCTGCAAAACACGAACTGCAATTATTTTGAAACTAACTGCATGAACATTATATCAATGATTCAGAACCTGAAAGCATGACTGAGTTTTTTCACAGAGCTAGAGGAGTTTGCATTGCTAAAGAGAAGATTTTAAGATTTCAAGATCTTCTATATACCAAAAGAGCAAAATTGTATAGCATATGGTTTAGTTAGGATTGCTCATAATTTCTTTCGTGCTTTAATTTTTGTTGATTCTTCTATTCCGGTTTGGGTTCCCAAACCACATATAATGTGAATAGTATAATAACTTTTTGATGTTAAAAACTAAAAAGAGAAAGAGAAACAATCACATAAAAAGGAGTTCTTGTACACGTAATAGTATTTGTTTTAACATAAGTTAATTAAACTTTTAAATTTCAACTACAAAAACAAGTTATACCAATTTGCAAACGACATGTCATTCATGATTATCTAAATTTTTTTTTTGTGTTGGATATCTTAGACAAGAATCACATCTATCCCTTTCACCTTTCTTTCTCTTTTTTCTTATTTTTTAGATACCCATCAAAAATCCCTTTGATGGATTTACCCTTATATTCAGAAAATTTTCACTGAGAGAGAGAAATACAAAAGAGAGTGTGTAGTCAATTTAATATATCTTTCTAAAATTAAATATTTAACTGTCTCATCATATACTGTTGATATCTTAAGGCAATAATGTGACATTGAATTGCTATATTTGTCGAACAAAACTGTTTGAAATTGATAAAATTGTAGATATCACTTTCAAAAATTGCTAGCCATACAAATTACTTGAAAGAAAATATCATGTAAAACTCTAAATAGTATACAAAGGCCAATTTGGTGATACGAATACATTAAGTGCCTACAGTTTGAGAAAATTGGGAATAATAGGTACACCGTATAAAGAAATGGTCCTCACATACTCAGCGTTGCATTTCGTTTCAGTCGGAATGGACCACACACACATACTTCAAGCCATTATATACCATCTCATTTTTGTCGGATCTAGATACGTAAAGATTCTAATGAATTTTTCTTTGCATTTGTATATAAAAATGTTGTAGTAGCACTAATAGTAATTAGATCAATGCGAAGATAACCAGAACACATGAAACTATCCAAATTTAAACATATCATAAATTTAACCATGCTTATATAGCGTATACCCTCACTTGATTAGTTCGAACATATACATGAGATATGTATGTAAAAAAGTCTGGAGATTAATACATTTCATAAAACAAAAAAAAAAATCAATTGCCAATACAGAAAAGATATAATGATAAAATACGTGTTTGTCTGAACTATTAAAGATAATCAAATCTGTAAATGGTTGTCATGGGGCATTATAAGAACGAGATAGAATGATTCTTCCACTTATGTACCGTGATAATCTAAAGCTTAGGCCATCCTTTGCATTTCTCAAAAACCATTTGATTTGTAATGATAGCTATTATCAAAGATATGATTCATTTCTTCGAATAACTAAAATTTGTGTGGAGGAAGATACAAAATTTCCATGACATAGCAAATACATCACTAAACACATTTTTTAAACGAAAAAGAAAAGAGTTTGATTTGGAAACAATAAATATGCCAATGTTTCTACAGCTGATTTTCCTCTTAGTCAATAGATATAGATATATGTATGATGACAAATAAAGAATTATACTAGGCAGGCCTTCGTATTCTCATATTCAAATTAAGCACAAAAGAAGTAGTTTTGCTCCATTTTACATATCTAGTATATCAGTTGTAAGAACATCTAAATATGAAAATAGACGAAACAAAATATGTGATAATTAATAGTGCCTAATTAACCTACAAAGTGTAAGGTCCACCAACAATTTCCTGTTTGGTTCCCAGTTTGAATGTATTAGCTAACAGCAACCGACAAAAAAAAAAGAATTAACAGTGTATCTTGGAAACTTTTTCTTTGGTAGAAATCAATAGTTTCATATTGACCCTTATATATTATCTTAACTTTTATTATAGTTACCATTTTTTCTTTGTTTTTATTAAATAAAGAATACTCTGATGTTGGGGAATTGCAAGCTCAGATTGGCAACAAAAGAATTAAGGTATATATGATAATTACCTTAATCAGATCCATTGGTGATGTTATGACTCTTGTTCACTCATTGATAGAAGAAAGCTCGTGGATCCATTCGTATATTCTGTGAAAGGAAGCTAGTAACATGAAAATGACTGCGAAAAACTTGATATCCTGGTCAGACCTTTATGTATTAAAAAAGTTATTTGCGGAGAGAATAGGTTAACATAAAGAAGAACAAAGCAAAAAAAAAAAATCAAGAAGAAAACAGACCTACCAGAAGAAGATCTAGATCGAATAAAAACTATAAATTTAATATATAGAGGAAAAGGATAGCCGTTGATTACCGATGCAGCATCATCAAGATTCTCATTTTCACAAGAGAACTTTGGGTAGAGTGAACCACCACCGTCCATCAACGGATGTGAATCTTGATGATGCCACAGCAGAAAACAACGACCGTGGCTCCGCAAGTTACTCTTCCACTTCGTCTAACAGTTCTTGAGTAATATTTTGTCTCACAAACTCAAAACTTAGCCTCCTTATATATAGACTCTGGAAACTCTTATATACTATTTATTCTGTATATACGTATAGATGGGAGGATTGAGATGGTGAAATAGTTAGATGGCTTGGTATGATTGAATCAGATGTAAAGTAACAGCGTCAGTTTTACTCCCTTCTACTTAATTGGAACAAGAAAAAACAGAAGAAGCGAAGCCCTAAAAGATGGAGAAGGAGATGAGTGAGGAGAATGAAAGAAAATACTGAATACCCCGAACTTTGTAATATATACCGCTAAAATAGTAAAATGAAACAAAACCACACAAAAAGTTTGATTTGCAAAAACAAATATGACGTATATATTACATATGACTAGATCGTGGAAGCCTAATTAGAGAAGACCTAATGAGATCTAAAACAGAGAGATGGAGAGAGAGAAAAGTGCATATTACGAGATGAAAGTGTGTGCTTATCAATAAAAAAGTATATATATATATATATATGTATAGGTAATTATGCTTTATACTTGACTAAATGTTATTATATGGCGCAAATCAAACGATAATATAAATTAAAATAATTGTGGTCCGCTTTATATTTTATCAATATCTCATTTTATGAATTGGTTTGCTTCGAAAAATATAGATTCCCGATTTTGTAGATATCAAAAACATTTACTAACCAATATTTATGAATATTTTATAGACATTTCATACATTTTTAATACAAATAAACTTAAAAAAAAACTGTACAATTTTTTTTTTAAAAGATATCTTTTAAATAATAATAAAAATTAAAATTAGTAAAACTATATCTTCCACAAAATTTGAAAATAAATAAGTTTTTATAAATACAATTTATTAGAAAACAATATAGTTTATATAAAGATTTATATTACTTTCTTAATCTAATAATATCATAAATAAAGAATAAAATTATATGTTTAAATAATAATTATATAAAATTATTCATTTAAAAATCTATGTATATATACATATACTTGTACAAAAGCCGGAATAGAGCGGATATCCATATCTAAAGTTCTTTAAGTATTTGTAATTTGCTTCATTTCAAAATAAATATTAATTTTTAGTATTTATTTTGCTTCGAAAACATATGAGTATTCAGATTTTTCGAATCAAACGAATAAAAATTGAAAAGAAATTAACGTTAAAATGTCCCGTCCTAGTTTTAGCATAAGATATAATAACAATAAATAAATAGTTGGTTAGGGATAGATTGGCAGGGAGAGATTGGCAGAAGGTAAGCTGAGGTAAACAGAGGTCCAATGGAGTTAGGCGCTGCCGTCTTGGAGTCCACCTCGTGATGGAATATCTCACTTTCCACTTTACATGTCCAACTCTTTTTTTAAACAAACTAATTATTGGATGTAGCTACAAGCTTTTTAAAGCTTTTACCGGTTAAATTTAGTAGTTAAAATTTATGGTATTGTTTTTTTTTTTTGAAATGGAAAATTTATGGTATTGTTAGTAAAAGATAACAGTAAGAAAATGCAATAAAAATGCAATACTCTAATAAAAACTACTATTGGATATCCAGGCAGCGAAATTAACTATAGATGACTAGTTCACGTGATAAAAGTCTACATAACTAATTTATATAGAAACAAATGTTATTGGATCTAGCTACAATATATCTACATTTTGACATTTAGTCCAGATTCATCTTATTATTTGTTATACTTTTCATGATTGTCGAGAATGCGGGCCAATCAGGCAAGATAATCACCATCTTCATTATCTTGGTGTAGTCTGTCAAAAGTTTTGCAACCGTTTTTAGGGCATTTATGATCCATAACACTATTTTAGTATTAGAATCATTTTATTTTAGTTGATTTCAATACTAATAAAATTCCATCCTCAACTCAATTCTAGAATTCTATTTTGGTTTGGTTTTTATACAAAACTTCTTTAACCCAACACTAAAAATTATACTATTTTAGTGTATTATTATAATTTTACACCAAAAAATTGGGTTGGAGATAGGCCTTATACACTTCAACATGCATAGCAATCTACCAAAAGCAATTCTAGGTCGGAATACAATGTCGAGAAACTTATACCTCATTACTTCATCTTGCAAAAGATACCAACCGAAACTTTTGGTATTTTTCTTCTGTAACAAACAAAATGTTCATGCATTGTTTAAAATAGTCGACTAATGTTTGTCTTTCCGTATATTTCAAGTTCTCCTCCTAATTTAAGAATATTGTTTTTCATGATTACAGTAGAGAAAAATTATGTTTTGATTAAGTAATCTGCAATTTTCAAGTTACGAGAACAGACATGGGGAATCTTTATATATCGACGTATTCCAAATACGAAGCAAAATACATCGAATAGTATTATTCTTGATAAAACTATAATTGTTAATATTTACAAATAAAATAATTTTGAGGACTTAGTTTGTTTAACGATACAAAGAATTGTAAGGTCACCCGCAATGGGGGGTCCTTAGCGCGGAGTCCTTAGGAAATAATAATTAAATAATTGGTGGACCCCATGAATAGTTAAGAATTCGTTTCTTAAATCCCCTCCTTAAGGACCTATCTTTAGGGAGTTCTTACACTGTTTACGGGTCCCCGCGACACGTGGCGACCCGCGATTAGTTGATATTTTTTTTTTATTTTTTTTTTAATTCTGAAAATGTAAAAAAAAAAGGTAAATAGTGAAGAATCCGTGGTGGGTTTCACCGTTTCGGATGCTCTAAATTCTTAAAATACGCGAGATTTCTGACCAAAAGCAAGCTGGATGAAGTGAGCGAGATTGCCAAGAGAAATAGAAGCAATTTGTTTTTAAACTTTAACAATTGTAGAGTTTTTATAAAAAATATACTCCCTTCGTTCTACTAAGATAAATATTTAAGAAAAAAATAATTGTTTCAAAAATATAAACTTTTTATGTTTTTATAAAAATATTGTAAATTTCAAAACAAATAATTGATTTTATTGTGTTACTATTAGTTAAAATTATTAAAAACTACAAAATGGTACATTTATTATAATAAATTAATGTGTTTTTAATAAGTGTAAAAACGCCAAAAATCGATCCTTGTGGATGTGATGGAATATATAATGTGAAAAATAAAATCTTAGTAAGAAAGTAAAAGTTGAAAAACTAAAGCAGATTATTTGTGAAAAGCTAGAAGATAAAAAAAAACAGATTGATGTAATAATTAATAGAAGATTTATGACAAATTAACCCACACAAACAATATGTGGAGATATTCTTGTTGAATTTATGAGTGTATGAAAGGAGTGATGAATAGGCTAGGTGAGGAGGTTAAGAAAAAAAATAGACTAGATTTGACCTACACATCCGTCCGAGTAATTTTTCATTTTATTAATTATAATTTTGAAAAATATGTTAATATATCAATTCAATAAATTTTCATATTTTATTCATATATTAATTTCATTTCAATATGATATAGATTGTACTTATAAAATCTCTAAAAATAGCGTAGAATTTGTTTATATAATAAAATTTATTAATTTGAATTTATAATAACTAATTAATAAATTAATGAAGACATTCATTTTAAAATATTTAAAATCTGAGTAAGATCTTGTTAGATTTTTTACAATAGATTTTATTGTAACTGATTTACTATTAATATCCTAATAATTATTAAAATATTAGATATGTTTTATATTTAATAGATTAATGTAAATAATCGAATAGATGTAATTGTTGAAATGGACCTAATATGTTTTCTTTATGGTAGATAAAAATTGTACTTCTCTTTTAATAGTAAGATTTCTGGAAGACATTTGCAAAGCAAAGGCAAATTAATGGCTGATTAACAGAAACTAACATCTTTTTGAGTCATTGTTTTGTTGAATTAGGAGTCTACATAAGGAGTAATCGAGACGTGATCCGAAGGAAAACGAACCGCAGATTAGTGGTAAATGTTGGCAAAGTAAAGGCAAATTAGTTAAGTTAATAGAAGACCAACGCAAACTAACAATATTTAGAACATGACTGGTTTTCTTGCTATCACTCGCATACGCAGCTTTTGCGGCTAATAGCGGTTGGTAGCGGTAACACCAGTCAGGCCCTTAGACACATTAACTTGTTGAGTTATGAGTCTATATAAGGAGTGAAGACGCCACAAAGGAGACATGGAGCCGTTGACCAGTCGAATAATCTATCCAACAAACACACGCCACTCGTAAAAACCACGGAGGATTGCTTCTTCCTCTAGAGTAAATCTGGTCACCGCTGGTCATGGTGAAGAAGACGCTCCAGAGATGGCCATGAACCGAGAAGATACCAGACATCTTCATAAGAAAGACAAGCAACAGAGAGAATGAGGGCTGAAAGAAGATTTCCCCACCGAGAGAAACCTAGAAATGATAGATCTGTGGATAAGAATCTAGAAGCGAGCACCACGCACCACTACCGCCTGAAAGGAAACCAGGGAGAAAGGAAAGATTGGATCCCAAACATATGACCCTAAAAACCGACTCCGCATGCTGGTCATGGTCGACGAGCCTCGCTGTCACACCAAAACCACCGAAAACACTGAAGAGAAGATCCGCCATGTTCTGATCGGAAAATTCAATACTGTCGACAGACTCATGGCTTCGAATATATTGTAAAAGGATCTATGGAAACAACACGAAGCAAAGAAAACGAGAGGAAATAAAATAAGAAAGAAAATCTGATGCATGTTAGGCGACCAGACGCCAGAGCAAGACATTGGAACTTTTAAGTGACGAAAAATGTAAGAGCGATTTAACTGTAAAGTTTAGAGTTTTGTATTAGAAAAGATGAAGAGGCAAGTTGTAATGGTTGGAAAAGGAAAGCCTCTTAGTGGTAGATGTTGGCAAAGTAAAGGAGCATAATGCCAAAGTAGACTAACACAAACTAACAACATTTGGAGAGGTTGTCTAGTTTAATTTGTGAGTTTATAAGAGAAGTGATAGAGGCTAGCCAAATAAATTTAAAAGGAAAGCAGATTAGTTGCAAAATAATGGTAGATTAACACAAACTAATTATTAGTAATTAGAAACATTGTCTGTTAAATTTCTAACTTAATACAAGTGCTTAAGATTTTGTTTCTAACTTTATCAGACTTTAAGATAAATGGAAGTTTTTTACATCACAAGACCATGTTATTAATAAAACCAGAGGTGATCTGAAAAACCAATCCGGAATAGAACAAATAACAAAATATATATATATATATATATATATATATATATATATATTTACGAAAATCTCTCTCAATCTTAGCTAATGAATTTGCAGTCGTGTATTATGCTCAAAGATGTTAAACAATCTTGAAGTATTGGAATCTTCTTCTTAAAATTTCTAGCTCATTCATTTCAGTTGATAAACTTGACTATGTCCTTGGATCATGGAAATAGACTCTTGCAATATGTTTGAAAATATTGACATGTTGAGTAGAATAGTTTATTTTCCTTTGCTCAAAAAGAGCTTTCAGCTCTGTATGCAAAGATAACCCTCGCCTCTTTTGATTTTCTTGTACCCAAAAGTTTGGGGTGACCTAAAGAGTTTCTAAACTCATCCACAACAATTGTATTGTGATTCAAGAGTCCATAATTAATCCACCATACATATGTTTGTAAGCTTACGGGTTGAGAAATCATTGGACGATGTAGTGATTGCACTTACTCTATGGTTGTTGTATTTGCCGCAAATCAGGCTTGACATTCACTTTCTGCATGTATAACTATCTCTAAAGGATCATTGTTGATACCTTTAAATAATTTATCGTTTCGGGTTTTCTAGAGATAACAAATTATCCATATATAAGGATCTCTATCAAAATCCATATCTTCAATATCAATTTTTCGCCAAAAGAGGTAGTCCAAGTTGGTATCAACACTCATTATCGGGAAAATCGATGGGGATGATGACGTAGATGATAAAGCTTTGTTGTAATCTGCCATATGAGATGACACATATTATGAGGAGAATTGTTCTTCTAAGCAAAGGCTTGAAGCCTAGTGATAATGGGATCTGAAAATATGATCTCAAGTTCTTGGCTTAGTATTTCTAGCCACCCAATATCCTGATTTTATAGTGTAATGATCACTCACTGTATAACTCTAACAAAAAGTATCTCAATAGGTGATATGCTTACAGTCAAAATCTCAATAAGGGAAGTTTAGAATTTGGTACGAACTCAATATGATATAAATCATTAAGAGAGTACAAGAAACCTTAGAGAGAAAAAGACTAAAAAGGTAATGATCCCATAAAATGATAAAAACATGGACAAACTATTGCAATCATCTTTTTGACATTAATTTTTTTTTTAATTTTTATTACTATATATATTTAACATATCAAAAATAAAAATCTAAATACTTAAACTAATAATATGTACCTTTAGTATATAAAATAAAAAATGTCAAAGTTAAATATTGAAATTAGTTCAATATAGAAATTTGATAAATTAAAATATTAAATTTTCTCCAATATATTTTATTCAAATATGTAGTGGTATGGGTCATAACTGTTATTTTTGTGATTGAGAATTTTTTTAAAGGTTATTCTATAAAATTGCAAAACATTTATTAAGTAATCACAAGTTAGAAGATCGTATTAACTGATTTATATTATAATATTAAAAAATAACTAACATGAAATATTATGACTTCATTTAAATTAATTAGATAAATAAATGAAAACAGTATAAAAAATTAATAATTAGTAGATATAACTATATATGTAATGTAAACACATTTAAAAATAAGAATATATAAATCTTATAAATACGTAAATTATCTATAAAATTTTGATTTTTATTAAGTAATATTTTGTATACCAAGAAATAATCATTGGTTTTGAGGACGCAAATCAAACTCATAACTCTAATAACTTTAGAAATAGTTTATAAGTTATAAAGCGGTATATGTTTTTTTGCCAGCTTTACACTTAAACTAAACCAAGTATTGATGAGACGAGACCTTTCTTCGAAAAGCACATTCATCTGACTGTATCTGATCTATATGGCTTAAAATAACTTCTCTAGTCCTAGCCACGTTTGCTAATGAGCCTGCCGACCATTCTTGCTTCGGGAGATATAAATCATGCTTGCATTCTCAAAGTTATCATGTAGACTCTAGAATGTATCAATCTCCAAAGCGAATGTTTCCACTCCACTGGGTTCGTATTCATATCTACTATATCTAGGCAGTCCGGCTCGGAATTGATCGATTAGATCCTCATGTCTCTCATGCATTAAAGTTACCCAAAGTAATCCTTTCATCTCAGCGTGTAAGGCTGAGTGGTTTCTATACACACACATTATCGATCAACAAAACATCAATTCGGCAAGTTGGGATTCAAGGTATACAAGGGGATATTGTCTCAACAATTTTGGTAGGAGGGTCATCATGATCCTCATTCACTTCCTCTTTTTGGTTTGCCTTTCTCCAATATTCTGCCTCAAGGGTAGCAAGTTGGAGAATGTCAATCCGGAAGATAACTTTCACGTTAAAGAGTTTGTCATTCCTCACCTTCTTGATGTAACAACAGATCCATTGGAAGATGTCAAATTTTGGTTCCAGTGGAGCCACCTCTTTTCTCTTCCAGAACAAAAAATTGATGTTTTGGTTTATAGATGTACTCGAGAAATAATCTGGAAGGGATGTGTAGTCTTATAAAGACCAATTCTGCAAGGCTATGGGGCATTCAAAAAGAAGATGGTTAATCGACTCCACTGAGCCACCAATTTTCTATAAGTGAGCCTCTTTGCGGTCGCTTTGCAGCCCAAGAGATTGCCACACTAAGTGTTTCATCTTTCTCGGAGCTTTTATTTTCTACACATTACTCTGTAGACTTGTGTTACTTGGTTCTAGAATAAGATCATGTGTGAGTCGCAATTTAGTGAATCTAAATAGGTCTATCCAAATTTAACTGAATATACTACTGATTTTGTGTGGCGCCAAACATATCTATCCAGAATTAACTGATACATCGGTGTATGTATAACTGAAAATTACATAATTGAAAAGTATTTCCGTCTCAAGTGTTTTGAAATACTTTGTTGACCACATTGTACCCTGATGCTTTTAAGAGGAACTTTAGTCTCTAGATTTTAGTTTTTTTACGAGGGATTGTATTATTAAGCCTTATAGGCAAAGAGTTGTAAACAATCATAACTAGCAAAACATGTAGAAATGGATACACCAGTAGGGATCCAAACTAAACTAACATACATCTACTTTGCGTATGGATGATTCAAGTTTTTTCATATAAAACTCCATATTTGCTTCTCGAATAGTTGAATCTCAAATGAGATAATCTTTGTATTAAACCAAAAATTCCATGTTTCAGACTGAATTGAGAATTACTGCCACACCCTTTTTAATACTCTAGTAGGATCAAACGAGAGAAGACAAATCTTTATATTGTTCTGTTGATAGTAACATAGTAAAAGAGAATACGGTTTCATAGAATTTCATGCTGCCTTTCGAAGTATCCATAGTTTGCAGCAAGAACTTCATCATCATCAAATGAAGAACCATCAGTGATTGAAGTTGATCAAGACCCGTCGCCACCATCCACAGTAGATCTGTCAATTATCTTTTTGTAAACAGTTTAATCAAAATAAAGTTCTTGTCTTTCCAAATCCATTGAATAATTTTATTTATGTTTCTCTTAAATTAATCATCCACTTCTCTACAATAAAGTTGCTTGGTTTTTTGCAATTAATTTTATGTCGACTGACATTTTTTGCTGGAATGTGCGCGGGTTAAATAAATATACTCACCGCAGCGGATTACGTAAATGGTTTAGGAATAATTCTCCTCTTTTTGGCGGCATTCTTGAGACTCACGTCAAGCAGCTCAAGATGAATAAGTTTGTTTCTCAACTCTTCCCGGGATGGTTTGCCGAAGAAAACTATGGTTTCTCACCACTCGGGAAAATTTGGATGGTTTGGCATCCTTCGCTTTTGGTTACTATCATCTCCAAGTCCCTTCAGATGATCACTGCTGAAGTTACTTGGCCTTCCACTTCTCAGTCTAAGGTGTTTATTTTGGTTATCTATGCCTCAAATGATCCAGCTGAAAGGGCCATCCTTTGGTCAGAAATCACAACCCTCGCAGCCACTCACGACTTGGATATGAAACCTTGGCTGATCGTTGGGGATTTTAATCAAATCCGTGACCCCTCCGAGCATTCTCTCCCTTCAACGTTAAACATGGATAAGAGGACAAGGGAATTTAATCAATGCCTGTCAGATGCAAACTTGGAGGATCTAAATTACAGGGGAACTACTTTCACTTGGTGGAACAAACCAAACTTTCCCTGCTGGCCAAAAAGCTAGATAGATGTCTGGTCAACGATGAGTGGTACAATTCGTTTCCCTCCTCGGTGGCTTTCTTTGGCAGTCCCGATTTCTCCGACCACGCTGCCATTTCAGTCACTCTAGAACCTGACAGGATAAGATCAAAAAACCTTTCAAATTCTATAATTTTATCCTTCGTAACCAGGATTTTCTTGATACTGTATGTGCTAGCTGGTTTTCTTTCAATGTTACAGGCTCTGCTATGTTCAGGGTGGCTAAGAAGCTCAAGTTGCTAAAGAATGTTATCAGAGACTTTAGCAGGGAGAATTATTCAGGTATTGAAAAGAAAACTACTCAAGCCCATGAGAAGCTGCTCCAGGCTCAAGTTGTGATGTTATCTTCGCCATCAACCTTAACGCCACCTCCGAGCTCAGAGCTCTTCAAGATTGGGAGGAACTATCAGCCGCTGAAGCTGCCTTCTTTTACCAGAGGTCTCACATAAATTGGCTCTCTTGTGGAGATGGCAACACCGGCTCTTTCATAGATATGCTGCCTCCAGACAGGCTATGAACCACATTCATTTTCTTTTTTCTGATTCTGGAGAGCGTGTGGATTCTCAGGCTGGGATCCAGGGGTTGTGTGTTGACTATTTTTCTGACGTCCTTGGTAGCCCGGTTTCTCAGCCTATGTTCATTCAGAGTGACTTGGATCTCCTTTTCGATTTTAAATGCTCAGCGGAGCATGCTTCTGGTTTTGAAAAATGTTTCTCCGTAGAAGATATTAGGGAAGCATTCTTCTCTCTGCCCAAGAACAAAACAGGGGGCCCTGACGGTTATTCAGCGGAGTTCTTTACTGCTTTGTGGCCTGTGATTGGTCCGGAAGTCACCGAAGCTATCATGGAATTTTTTAGATCAGGCAAGCTGCTGAAGCAATGGAACTCTGCAAATCTGGTATTAATACCAAAGAAGCCAAACGCGTCATTAACAACCGAATTTAGACCTATCTCTTGCCTCAACACGGTGTACAAAGTCATTTCTAAGCTTTTGGCCTCACGGCTGCAAGAAATACTTCCTCTCATAATCTCCAAGTCTCAATCTGCATTTCTCCCAGGCCGTCTTCTAGCAGAGAACGTGCTTTTAGCGACCGATCTCGTCAATGGTTATAACTCTCATGCACTTTCTCCTAGAGGCATGTTAAAGGTGGATCTAAGGAAAGCTTTTGACTGTGTTCGCTGGGATTTTATTCTGGCCTCTCTTCGGGCGCTGGCCATACCAGACAGTTATATCAGGCTTATTCGGGAGTGCCTATCAACAGCATCCTTCTCTATCTCAGTAAATGGTGTCTCGAGAGGCTTCTTCAAGAGTACTAAAGGGATCCGTCAAGGTGACCCTTTATCACCTTATCTCTTTGTGCTAGCTATGGAATGCTTGTCCCGTTTGCTTATCTCTCGCTATGAGGCGGGAAGCATCGGATACCACCCTAGAACACAAGAGAACAAGATCTCACACCTCATGTTTGCGGATAATGTAATGATTTTCTTTGACGGAACTAGCAATAGCCTGCACGGAATCTCTGAATGCCTTGATGACTTTGGCTTCATGGTCAGGACTCCATGTGAACATAACTAAAACAGAGCTGTTTACCTCGAGTGTGGACCAAAGTGAAACCGATGTTATAAATACCTATGGTTTCCCTTCTGGTCATTTCCTGATCAGGTACCTAGCCCTGCCACTGATGAGTCGGAAGCTTAAAATATCTGAGTATGCTCCTTTAATGACCAAGATCAACAAGAACTTTCAGTCATGGTCAGCTAAACTCCTATCGTTCGCGGGGAGATTGCAGCTACTCAAGACAGTCATTTTTGGCACAATTAACTTTTGGATATCGGCTTTAGTATTGCCTAAGGGTTGCATTAAGAACATCGAATCTCTTTGCTCTCGGTTCTTATGGTCTGGTAATACCGAAAAGAGAAGCATAACAAAGATAGCTTGGACAACTATTTGTCTCCCTAAGGAAGAATGTGGTCTCGGCCTTAGGAGCTTCTCGATATGGAATCATGTACTCTGCCTAAAATTCATCTGGCTACTACTGTATAAGGCCCCCTCACTTTGGGTAGACTGGCATTGGAGCACTCACCTGAATGGTCAATCGTTTTGGACAATAAATGCGACTGAGACAGACTCATGGGCTTGGAAAAAGCTGTTGGATTTGCGCCCTCTTGCTCTTCAATTCTGTAAAACTCGTCTGGGAAATGGCCGCACCGCAAGCTTCTGGTTTGATATATGGACTCCATTAGGCCAGCTAATAACTCACATCGGTCCATCGGGACCTAGAGCTCTACGAGTCAGGAAAAATGCGGTGGTGGCTGAAGCAATCACAGGGTCATCATGGTCATTACCACACCCTCGATCACAACAGGAAGTTGATTTACATGTTTATCTTACAAAAATTACACTGCCCTTATCTGATGCTGTTGAGGATAATTATGATTGGGTTGCTTGTGATTCTCCTTTACGTGTTTTCAGGTCCTCCACCACATGGGAAATGTTAAGGCCGCGGGAGAATATCAAACATTGGGTGGACGTAGTTTGGTTCAAAGGAGCAATCCCCAAACATAGCTTCACTATGTGGATCGCAAACTACGATAGATTGCCTACACGATCCAGACTTGCGGCGTGGGGCCTACCTGTCTCAACCATCTGCCCCTTCTGTTCAAATTTTGAAGAAACCAGGGATCATCTGATGCTCACCTGCGAGTACAACCAAGACGTCTGGAGGGAGGTTCTTATCAGATGCCAACCACCAACAGAAACGTTCGCTAACTGGTCGGAGCTCCTATCTTGGATCAGAGCAGCTTCATCTACAAAGCTAACTCTATTAAGGAAGCTAGCGGTTCAAACCATTGTATACCACCAGTGGAAGCAGAGAAACAATCTCATCCACAACCAGATATCTATCCCTGCTGCAACTGTGTTCCATGGCATTGATAAAGAGATAAGGAATATCATCACGGCAAGGAGACGCCGAAAGCTTTTTGAGTCTCTTATGGTTATGTGGTTGAGATAAATTTGGTCTTTTGTTGGTTGAATTGTGATCCATCTTGTTTTTTATTTTTTTTGCCAAGATGGCTCAGACCTAAGATCTTATTTTGTAAAATCTTCTATTCATTTATGATATTTACATTTAGCAAAAAAAGGTTGTTTGGTTTAGGGTAAACATTGCGTTTAAAAACTTCATGAAAGAAAAAGATTACCACAATTATAATTAATTTATTAACTTTAAAATAAAGTATCATGTGCGCATCATATAAAACTACTTGCCAGATGCGTCATAGTGGTTAAACTATAGAATTAACAACATAGCAGTTTTTAGATTATTTATACATCACAATAATTTTTAGTCATTCATTGGTATTGATTTTGAAAACTTCATGGCAGAAAGGTTTTTTTTTTTTGTAAAAAGGGCATTCATGTAAAAGACAAAGTACAAGATGTGATTTGTTAGATCACATAGTTTGAAAAAGCTTGATACTTAAAGTAAGCAATGAAAGAGCTATAGAAACCCAAGGAGTCAGAACAACTCTTTAGTTTAACCAAACTTAGGAAAGTTTCTTGAGCGCTAGATTAGGAACCTCGACCCTAACGGCCTCGTTTTCCTCGTCCACGAACTGTATTCCATTCCATCCCTTGGTACCTTTGTGTAGGCTTGAGCAGCCTACCCCCTCTTGACTCACTTCCATATTCATCCATTTGCTCAATATGGAAATCGCTCTCCATATAACCATTCTCTTGGATGAACTTGGTTGACTGAGGGGTCTTGTTTGATGGATCATTTCCTGAGGATGTAGCATCCTCATTCATGATAATAGAAGATGGAACATTTTCCATAACTTAGGTTGGAGTAGTATGAGCAGATGGTGAACCTGCTAGTGTAAAGGCTGAAGTTGACTTGGCAATTGGGGACAAGTGATCAAAAGCAATTGAGTTATCCTTAGGAGAAATAGCTCCCTGAGGAGACAACAAATCTGTTTTTGCTGAGGAAGCTTCTGACCTTTCAAACTGGAAAGGAGAATGACGAGGCTGAAGCATTGCTGAAGACTTAGCTACTGTTTGAATTGGCAGGACATTTGTGATGAATTGCAGCATGATGCTCTCTGGTGACTCTTTACTAGATTCATAGTTTGCCACAATAGAGTCAATAACGACCACATGAGTCACCTCCTCTTCTTGATCTTGTCTACTTTCATTAGTGGGAACAGACTTGTCTTCCTTAAGTAAACATATTTTTGCTTTGTGACCTAGGCTCCCACATCTTTCACAAGTAGATTGAATCCAAAAGTAGATCACATCAACTAAAAATATGTTACCCAACTTATCGTCTAATGCGATATGTTTGGGGAAATTCTTTAGAAGCTCAATTTCCACCAAAATCTTTGCCTCTCCTATGTTGAGCGGATCTATCCTTGGCTTGTGAGTGAGCATAGGCTCACGTAGGCCGAAAGCAATGTGAGAAATTCCAAGTCTGGGATAGCAACTCGTTGGGATATTCCTTAAAGTCAACCAAGCTGGAACAGTGGAGATTTCAGGGATCTTCAGTGAACCTACTTGATTCCAAGGAGCCACAAACATTAAACAATCATCGACATGCCAAACACTTCGCTAAATAATCCATTGTCTTGTCTCTTTGTACGGAACATGGAAAATGTAGGATAATTCTCTTAATTTTGACTAACAATTTTGCAACTTCTACCCCAAAGACAATTAACAACATCATGTATTAGACCATCAGAGGGAACAGAACATCGATGAAATTGACCGATTACATATTCTCCTACGTTCTTAGGGCCAAGTTCAAGTACCTTAGTTGGGATGAGGATCTCATGAGTGCCATCAAGTTTGAAGGTTGGTCTGGAAGCACGAAACAAGTTTCTCGAAGCCGGGTTCACCCTTGCAGCCCATGGAAAACGAAGCGAGGCATCTTCCTTTAGTTCCGGAGGTGGCAATTTCAAACAAGGAGATTCGGCAATGAGGGAGGGGCTCCTTTCAGTAGAGACTTCTTCTGCTTAAGTTTAGTACCTTCCTCAAGTGAAGGCCAAAAAATTTCAATCTGGCTCTGCACCAACTTAAGATCATAGCTGCGGGGCTTGGATGACTCACGTGGAGTACATGGAGGAAGGAATTTTAAAACGAGTGGCTTTGACCATGCTCCCATAGAAGGTACGAAAGGTACAAATAACCCTTTGTTAACTCTCAAGAAATGTATTTTTATATTTGAAATTGCTTAAGAGATATTTGTAGCAAATGGTTGGTAATGGTGAATCTTTGAAATCTAGATCAATCGTTGGATTTATGCTGCTGGTATTGAGAGCCATATAACCCAATTAATTAGAAGAATCGAAGTTTTTCAATAACAACATAATTTATTTTTCTTAAGCAAAATAAATATGAATCGTTTTTTGGTTATTGTCTTTTTTTTTGTGACATCGTCTAATTTAATATATATATATAAGAGCAATTACTTGAAAATACCCTATAATTAAATATTTTGTGATAAAGAAATACACTAAAAAACATGATTGTCAATACCATCTGTCTACAGTATTTTACCATATACTCTTTTCTTTAACTAGGTAGTCTAAATTAATATAGAGAAATAATATAAATTATTAAAAATTATATATATATACACGTAACATTTTCATTTCCAAGTTCGAGCTTGCTCCTCTGCCGTTGCGCCTTTTCCCGATCAACGGTGCTATGCTGGCTGGTTTGTCGTCTCGTCTCGCCTGTGTCTCTGTCCCATCGTCGTGACCGCATCTCCGCCGCACCAGAGCGCTGCTGTGTCTGCGTCTTCTCTTCAGGCTGCCGTCACATCTTCATCATCCTATTGTGGGCGCAAGGTGAGGCTTAAGTCGAGAAGATTGAATCGGAACAGTTTTTACTAAGCGTTTGATTCGTTCATCTCGGGCTGGATCGAGTGTTGTGGTTCGAGCATGATGAATCGAGCGGTTGGGTCTTCCCAGTTCGATCGATGCAAGCTCAATGCAGCTGATGATCCATCTTTTGTTGTTTATTTTCAAAACTGTTCCCTGCTCTTTTGCAAATTTTCTCATTTGACCCCTAACTTTACAATAGTGCAGATTTTTCTTCGTTTTTTTGCCAAAAACATCTGGTTATGTACTCCAAGCCCATGTGTATGCAAAATGTACATATGCAACTCCTAATGATGCCTAAATGCAATATATAAACACTTACTTGACTAAAGTAGATGCTTAATAATGTACGAAACACAATATATCACTAACATTACCTAAAATAAATATTGTCAAGGATAAATATAGAAATAGTCATATGATAATAATAATATTTTTCACCTAACAAAACTATTATCAGGCTTTTACAATGTTTGTTGTAGAAAAAATAGGCCAAGTTCTCTCAAATCTTTTAAAATACTTTCTCCTAAAATGATTGTTAGAAACTTCCATCAGATGTGCACTCATAACTCAAAATTGTTGACCGGATAAAACATTCTATTTTCAGCTAAGAATAATATTAGTTTTCAACAGAGTGTGATACAATTTTGTAGGATTGTTTATAGCAAATTTTAAATTGGCTGTTTTGATATTTATTTGGGTGAAATTTTTTATTTCAAATGTTTAGAATAATGTTTTCGTATTAGTTGTCCAATATCACATGTTAAATGTAGTATTTTCTGTGGAACTTATGAAATGTTTAGTGAGGCGACCGGTGTGGATTTAATGTTAAGGTTTGGTTACAATCATTCTGCATGTACAAGACTTTTACATAGGATGTGCATTTAAAATGTGGAAATCAACACTAATGTTAGAGTGTATGGATTATTGTATGTACACAAATTCATATATTTGGCTAAACTTAATATTAGCAATGATTTAAATAACTGTTGGTTGAATACATTTTTTAAGTATATCTAACAATTTTATTAGTTTTTTTTAAATCGCATACATTGGAAAATCTTCAAAAACAATAATACAATAATACTATTATTATCATATGTAATCTGCTCATATAGCTTGCTAACAACGTTATTTATTCTGTCTAATTTATTATGTAAACGTTTATTATATTTTCTATTCATATAGCTTGCTAACAAAATATGTAAAGTCTAATAAAATATGTAACCATCTAATAAAATATGTAACTGTCGAATAACCCACTTGGCTAGATTAAACGATTGAAAGATTTTGGGTTGATTAGCGAGGATGTTTCTGTAAATCTAAAACATTTGGGGTCAAATTGATAAAAACCAAAACGTTATTGACCTATCGTGCAGAAACATAGAAAGTCACCATTGGATATATCGACCATTCTCTTCGCTAAATCTGGAGCTTGATGGAGAGGGCAAGGATGAGCATTAACGATGACGACCTTGGTAGAGCAAGTCGACCAAAGATGTGGTGACTGAGGAGTATGCCATGTGAATCTTGCGTCGGTCTCGAACTCGACGTAAACAGAGGTGAATGGTAGCACCGCCGTGAAGGATAAGCTTGATGCTGACGACATACATTCAAACGCGGTTGTGGACAGAAGAAGTCGGAGCTTAGGTTCATGGTGCGTCGGGAGTGGTTGCAGACGGCGACAAGTGAAGCTTGATAAGAAGAAGAACGTGGAATTCAAATTTGTTAAGATTGGACAAAAGAAGTTAAATGAAGTTTTTTCTTTGGAATGATCCAAATCAGCTGCAGTGGCAAGATAGGAGAGTTTGGAGGCAACACGTGCCTGATCAGGTCCATAACTGATCAGAACAAGTTGAGAATAGCAAATCAGGAACTAGTTGTGGTTAAAGAGAAGCCAAAACTGGAGGATGAGTATGGAGACCAATGCACACGACCACCTGACCAGAAGAAGATGATACTGAAAGTACATGGCCACATGTCAATGAGCAGGACACTTGTAGGATCATCCTGGTGTAAAGCAGCCAGCTTCAAACTCAACAAAGTGAAGGAATCATATGCCTTAGAAGCTACATACACTGAGAAAAGTTCCAAGTTGTCGCTGAGACATGAAAAAGGATTCCAGAGCTTTGTGTTTGACCCTGGAAAGACTGAAGAGGTGATGATATTTCTTATTGTCAGGTCATGCACTTTGGAGTTGAGTGATCAAGGTTCTATCATCATACAAAGCTTGGATTTGGGGACAAATCCTTTTAAAGGAGGGGATGGTGCGATCCTGTTCAGGCTTAAACTCAATGGATTAAAAACAATGTATGGGTCATCTATACCAGCGATCATGGTGCAGCTTAATGGACAGTTTCAAGGTCTCATTGGAATGATCTATGAGGTTCTAGATAGAGAGAAGAGAAGATGTCTTGCTACAACAGCACGTGGAGGATTTAAATCTCATCAGGAGACACTCCAATACTCAGTTAAGGTCGTGGGTCATCATGAAGAAGGAGGGGAAGGCCAAGAAGAACCAGCTTGTTGGTTTATTTCCTTTATTTGTAATTTCAGTTTTTGTAAACCAAGTTCTAATAGGATTAGGAGTAATAAACCAATTTCGAATTGGTTTAGGTTTAGAGTTTAGTAAACCAATTTCAATTGGGTTTAGGGTTAGTAAGCCAATTAGGAATAGGTTTAGACTAAACCAACTTGGTTTAGGTTTAGGGTTTTTTAGCTAAGGATTTCATTTTCTTCTTTCTTATTTATGTAGCCACGAGCCTCCATGTAAACAATCAACCATTATTCAATAAACTTAAGCTTTGGCTCAGACAAATCATCTCTTAGGAGACTTCTTTATCTTGTTCAGTGTGAACAACTTTTATCACAATAAGAAGAGTGATCTTCTGTGATCCATCCTAGACATCAAGCAGGACGCCCCTGTGTCTCAGGAGTAGCAAAGCATCCTTAGAGCCTTCCACAGCTTGAAGGAGAAGACCATCATCATCATCTATCATACACCCACGCCCCCTTCAAGTGATCCAGGGAGAGACAGCCATTCCAGGGCCGTACCAAGTGGTATCAGAGCCGCTTGAAGGTTAGGGTTTGTGTTCTTACTCTGAAATCATGAGATCTATCAGTTACCAAGCACATATTCCATGTATTCTTATGGAATCAATAGAAAGCATGAGCAGAAGGTTGCCAGAAAAGCAACAAGGGAGTTGTTGCAGGAAGGGAAAGGATCTAATAAGAAAGCTGAGCTGATCAGTGATTATCATCACGTACAGGAGGCAAGCAGGAGGACAAAACATGCTTATTTGCATGGCCAACAATTCCAAGATGACTTGAGAAGAAATTTGCTTCAAGCTTTTGAGGGTTTGATAGTTATTGTACCAACAGAGCCAGATCGTGAGCCACTGAAACCTCCTGATCTAAATCCACCTGAGGAAGCACGAGCTGGAGAAGCAAAGAAAGTTGTTTTGGATCAGTTTGGGTCGTGGTCTAAGCTACCTTTAAAACAGGCTGAGGAGGAAGAGGAGATGGAGTCAAAACCAGCAATTTCTTTTCAGGAACAATACTTGGATGATCAACTGAAACAAGAGGAGAGATCAACAGTTATGTGTGTTCACGTGCCTGGTCAAAACCAAGCTGAAGTAGGAGTAGTTGGTGATCATCTAGAGCTACTGATTTAGTGCTTGCAGATTTGGTTGATCAAGGTGATGCTGAAACTGTCTCTTCTGATCAACTAGCTAAACCTCTTGTGTGGGTTCAGAGACATCTCGTGGATGATCTAAGGTTTTTCAAGGGTCTGCGACAAGTTGTTTTTGAACAAGGAGGAAGTTTGTTTGTGTTTGATAGAAGTAATAACATTCTAGTCCAGAAAGCAGCTGCATTCAAGCTTGATATGCAGAGTTCATTCCCTCTTGGAAAACAAGATTCGTGGTCAAATCCTTTTGAAGTGAGAGAGGATGGAATGATCCAAATCAGCTGCAGTGGCAAGATAGGAGAGTTGGGAGGCAACACGTGCCTGATCAGGTCCATAACTGATCAGAACAAGTTGAGAAGAGCAAATCAGGAACTAGTTGTGGTTAAAGAGAAGCCAAAACTGGAGGATGAGTATGGAGACCAATGCACACGACCACCTGACCAGAAGAAGATGATACTGAAAGTACATGGCCCCATGTCAATGAGCAGGACACTTGTAGGATCATCCTGGTGTAAAGCAGCCAGCTTCAAACTCAACAAAGTGAAGGAATCATATGCCTTAGAAGCTACATACACTGAGAAAAGTTCGAAGTTGTCGCTGAGACATGAAAAAGGATTCCAGAGCTTTGTGTTTGACCCTGGAAAGACTGAAGAGGTGATGATATTTCTTATTGTCAGGTCATGCACTTTGGAGTTGAGTGATCAAGGTTCTATCATCATACAAAGCTTGGATTTGGGGACAAATCCTTTTAAAGGAGGGGATGGTGCGATCATGTTCAGGCTTAAACTCAATGGATTAAAAACAATGTATGGGTCATCTATACCAGTGATCATGGTGCAGCTTAATGGACAGTTTCAAGGTCTCATTGGAATGATCTATGAGGTTCTAGATAGAGAGAAGAGAAGATGTCTTGCTACAACAGCACGTGGAGGATTTAAATCTCATCAGGAGACACTCCAATACTCAGTTAAGGTCGTGGGTCATCATGAAGAAGGAGGGGAAGGCCAAGAAGAACCAGCTTGTTGGTTTATTTCCTTTATTTGTAATTTCAGTTTTTGTAAACCAAGTTCTAATAGGATTAGGAGTAATAAACCAATTTCGAATTGGTTTAGGTTTAGAGTTTAGTAAACCAATTTCAATTGGGTTTAGGGTTAGTAAGCCAATTAGGAATAGGTTTAGACTAAACCAACTTGGTTTAGGTTTAGGGTTTTTTAGCTAAGGATTTCGTTTTCTTCTTTCTTATTTATGTAGCCACGAGCCTCCATGTAAACAATCAACCATTATTCAATAAACTTAAGCTTTGGCTCAGACAAATCGTCTCTTAGGAAACTTCTTTATCTTGTTCAGTGTGAACAACTTTTATCACAATAAGAAGAGTGATCTTCTGTGATCCATCCTAGACATCAAGCAGGACGCCCCTGTGTCTCAGGAGTAGCAAAGCATCCTTAGAGCCTTCCACAGCTTGAAGGAGAAGACCATCATCATCATCTATCATACACCCACGCCCCCTTCAAGTGATCCAGGGAGAGACAGCCATTCCAGGGCCGTACCATTCTTTATTCATTTTGTTCAATTGAAAATAATTTCTAATAAAGTTTTACAAATTGTAAAGAGAAAGAAGCAATTAATATGAGATATACATATATTGATGTACTTTTTCATATATATACGGAGAGAGAACGAGACATAGATACACAAATCAAAATTATAGGGCATTTTGGTCCGAAAATGAACTGTACAATATCGCAAAAGTCTATTTTCTAGATTTGTAAATTTCACAGCTTCTCTTGTATATGAAATGCAATTTCTCTCTCTCTCTCTATATATATATATATATATATATAATTAGGACCAATTATTAACTTAACTCAGAAAAAAAAGAAATGTATTTCACGGGAACCATAACTTTATATAGTGAATATGCGCATTATATGAATTTTATTGTGGAACGAGAGTGAAGAAAAATGTTTGTCGAGTAGAAAGTATAAAAGGGGAGATTCGCATTAGGCCCAGTCCACCTGAAAGGGACCCCAAGTCCGTACAGTCTGACGTTGATTTAGTGAACAAATTGTTGGCCACATGCCGTTGATGATGTGTTGCAATCTAACCCTTCTGATTTTTGTTCACCTTTTCCCTTTTTTTTCTTCACTGAAATTTATTAATTTAACAAATATTACAAATCGAATTACCTAAAACTTAGCCCAAAAATGTATGGGAAATAAATCGACAGAAATAAAAATGATTCAGGTTTTAATTAACAACATATATTTAGTATGATCTTCCAAGTCGGTTTTGGGGAAAAAATATCGGGTCCCACACAAGTTCTCACCAAACATGATACGTGCATGACCTAGGAGACGAAGTTGGATGAACCATTGGTTGAACCGGATGGACGACTGGCCAAAGAGGATGGACCAATGGCCAAAGCAAGGAACAAAAGCTTTCTTGGGACGTGCTCATTAGGTCAGTTCAACGAGCTCATTAGGTCAGTTCAACGAGCTCATCAGGTCGGGTTTGAACAAGCTCATCAGGTCGGGTTTGAACAAGCTCATCAGGTCGGGTTTGAACAAGCTCATCAGGACAGGTTTGGATAAGCTCATCAGGTTTGTGCTAGGCCAAGCTAAATACTTGAACGAGTTAGATGAGATTAGCGAACTCATCAGGTCGGGTTTGAACAAGCTCATCAGGACAAGTTTGGATAAGCTCATCAGGTTGTGCTAGGCCAAGCTAAATACTTGAACGAGTTAGATGAGATTAGCGAACTAAAAAGGAGGGAACCTAGGTCAGGGGTCACAAAGAGGTTGTGGAAAAAAACAAAGAAGAAACGAACCAATTCATTTGTATTTGTCTTTCGGCCTTGGAAGATTTGGGGTCGTTTTCTTCGACCAAAGCGAGTTTTTCAAAGTCAAACCTTGTTTTCTTCTTAGTCTTTGGCCAGTTCTTTTAGTTTAATTTTTTGCTTTGTTTTCCTTGTTGCGTTATACATAAAGCCTATGTAGTTCTTGCAAACACAAACTTTTGATATTTTCTAATGAACCGGGTCAAAACTCTTTTTTTCCCTTCGGGATCATCTTTGATTGTTGGTGTGTCATATCTAGCAATCGACTTGGCTAAAGCTTTGGTATGTCATATCCAAAGGGGGGGGGGGGAGCCATTATAGGGTAAATCAAAACACCTCTCTACAAGCATTTGTGCGACCTTTCACTCTATCCATCCTTTGATGGTGTTAGTAACCCTTTAAATGAGTATTTATCCTTCAACCATCTAAGAAAGTGTATTCTTTGGGCCACGTCGTATTAAGTAGTATCAGAGCATACTTGCTTGATCAGTTTCAACTTCTTACCATTTCTCATTTCTTACCATTTTCTTCTTCTTCTTTTATGTTATAGATTCTAACAGAACCAAGCTGCTTGGTTATTTACAAGAAAAAAAGAAGAGATAAAAAGAAAAATAATTAAAGAAAAAGAAAGTAGAAGGACAAGGAGAAATTTGACCCAAGTTGGTGTGCTAACCGAAATTCGCACCGTCGAGATTTAAATTGTAAGAAAGCCACAAGGAGTCCCGTTTTCTCTAAGGATCAGGATTTCTGTGAAGTCAAAAATGAAAGATCAAACTAAGAGATAAAAAAGAGTAAGTAGTACGTCATTGAGAGAAAATACATGATGATCTAATTCTGAGTTTGTGCAATAGAATATTAATAGTTACAGCAAGTCGAAAAAGCTTCGGCTTCGAGAGCTGTCAGCGAGATCTATAGTTCTAACCACCTAAAATATTAAACCTATTGAGTCGCAACTCTATAACGAAAACGAAAACAAAATTTCCTAAACTTGCTCTAAGTTCTAAGTTGCTAAGTAGATTTTTCTGTCCCTCTTTCTTCTTCGCCTTGGTCATCTTTATATATGTGTCCATAGTCAGCCGTCTTTCCTTTTCACCCTTAATTTGAGTTTATCCTTTTTCGGAGACCTTTCATTATCTTCTCGACCTTTGTTTTTATCTTGGAAAATTTGCATTTATCCTCTTTTTCCATTCTCTTTATCTCGATTGAGTAAACCCTCATTGCATCTGGGATTTTTCTTGATTTAAATCATAAGTGGACTTTAACGTGTTTTAGGTCATCACGGGCCATATTACGAGTTTCGTATTTTACGATTATTTCTCGGAGACGTAGTTATTTTCTCTTAAATATGTGTTTCGTGTTGTTTACCGTTTGGATGTTTATGAGAAAAGATCTCATGCTTGTTTTTATCGTAAAACTTTAACGAAAACTTCATTTGAGATGAAATGAAAGGCATTTTGATTGAAATATAAAGGATGCTATCATGAATGAGCTACAAGATCGAGATGTAAAGGAGATTGAGGCGAGGAGCTTGGTGGCGACGAGCAGATGGCGAGGAGAAAGGAGGGAGGAGGCGAGGCGAGGGCGAGAAGCAAGGCAAGGGCAAAGAGCAAGGAAAGGGTGAGGAGGCAAGGTGGGATGGCGAGGGAAAAGAGCAGAGGCGGGATGGAGATGGCGAGGAGGCGAGGAGCAAGGAAAGATGGCGAGGGAGAGAATGAGATGGCAAGGAGGCGAGGATCAAGGTGAGATGGCGAGGAGCTAGGCGAGATGGAAAGGGCGAAGAGAAAGGCGATGGCAAGGTTGCATGGGCGAGTAAGAGATGGCGAGGAAGCAAGGAGCAAGGCGAGATGGCGTGGAGCAATGCAGTGGTTTGGGAAAGAAGAAAGGGGAGTAGTCTAGAAGGGAGGAGCAGGGAGAGGGCAAGGAGCTTGGAGAGAGGGCAAGGAGCTCGTAGAGTGGGCGAGGAGAGAGTAGAGAGGCGAGTAGCCTTCATGGAAGGCAAGATGTCCTGAATGCGAGGGCAAGGAGACTTGAAGGTGAGTGAAAGAAGACTTTCTCGTTAATGTTTGTCTGAAAGATTGTTTAAAATATTGTGTGGGAGATTTGCTCGGGGTTCTGTGTTTGGACGAGAATGTTTCTACTGTTTGATGATATATACAAAATTGGGTTATTATGTCCTTGCTTAAATGGGTAATATGCCCTAATATTTACCATTTTTAGATAATGTTATATGCATTATTCGGAGTCTGTTATGTGTGTCTAGGATGTGTTTAATAGTCTTTTCAAGTCTAGGTAAAGGAAAGCATTGTAGAGATTATGAGGCTTCTTGAGCTCAAAGAGAGAGAGAGAGAGAGAGAGAGAGGACCCTAACAGCTGGTAAAATTCAGCAAAGTATGAATCGAGACAGAGTATTGCGTCGATCGACGACACACCCTTGCCGTCGATCAACGTTCGATGCGCAGATTCCCAATTCATAAAGTACCCAACTTGAAGACCAAGTCACATAAATTACAAGACTGTCCCTGAACGTGTTTTACCTAGTTTAAATTCTCTTTGCTGGTGTTTTATGAAAAGAGACGACGATTAGACTTTTCATAACAAACATAGTAGTTTAGGATTTATGGGGAGAAGATCAAGACTTCTCAAGATTTGTGTTTGAACCCTAGTTTCTATCCCTATTCTTATTCTTCTGCATTGTTCTATGATTATGATTATGTTTTGCTTAGCTATGTCTGGGTATTCACCTTGTTAGATTTAGGGTTTATTAATAGTTTTGACGGATTAGCCAAACAATGGAATTGCTAAGGTGATTATTAGATCTATCATCAGAATTGTGATTATTGCATGTTGCTATGTCATGGTTTTTACATGATTTTATCCATGATATGTATATGTATTATAGTCTTTCATATGTAATTGGTATTGTTTTAAATTCTTTACAGGTTCATGTACTCAATGGAAGCAATTGGAGCTTTTAGATCATTGTGGTTGCTTCCAATGAGTACATGAACCTGTAAAGTCTCTAAAACAATACAAATTGCATAATAAAGACTCTAAAACCGTATACGTATCATAGGTAAAATCAGGTAAAACCATGACATATCAACTTTCCCAAACTTATCCTGTGCTTTCCCTCCAGCAAAACATAGAATTAATTAGAGAAAGGTTTGAAAACACAAAGACTTACCAGCTCCTTAGAACACTGTTACACCTAAGGTTATGTTACAACCACATCTAGAGTATTTCCCATGTACTTCGCTTAGTTAATCAATATTCCTTACCATAACCTACCAGAAGCTATCTGACATACCCTATACTATCGTCATTAAATACATAATATAAGATGCATGCTTTATCCTGTGAATATCGATCAAATGACACATGGACTCTTACCTAAGCAAGTGTCTAAACCACATGTAACTTTTCTAGTTCTTTCCTCTCTCTTCTTTCTCCTCTAAATCCTTTTATATCTCAAATTCAACGGACAATGATGCTGATACAGTCCATCTTGCCATCTCAATTTTGATTTTTTTTTTATGACAAAGTTGTAGGCCGAATAATGGGGTCGTCGGTAATGTAACTACCCCTCGCTTCCAACGATGTGTGATCATTTCTTTCGAATTAGAATAATGGGGTCATCGATAATGTACCTACCCTTTTGCATGTCAGGAAAGCATCTCAATCTTTTCTTTATAGATGCTGAAGAAAGATGAGAGAATGATCATGAAGTAAAGTATTTTTACCTTTCACATTTGCAAGAGGAATCTGATCCTATGTATACAAAGCCCCCAGAACAAGCAAATATAATTACTTAGGTTGAAGGATAGCTTTGGTTCCTTCAGAAGTTCTTAGCATGTGTGGGTGTTAAAGGATAATCAATCTACTTAGCTTTTCCATTCAACCTCAGAATGGTGCTAGAAAATAGTGCAACACATTGTTCCAGAAAAAGGTTATAGTCTATAACTAACTTCTAACTTTGACTAAATAAAACATTTATAAAATATTGTTTTTTTTCGTTAGTTAAGAAATAAAACATCAAAATATGGTGTTACTAACCACCTCCCCCAAACTTGAAATCACTGTCTCACTGTGAAAATAGCCTAAGATTGGCGGGATAAATTAATTGGAATGTAAGTAAGTTAGTTGTTAGGATTTAAGAACTTGTAGCTTTTGTCAAAGTCATCATCGATCGACGGCGCCAAAGGACCATGGATTGATAGTCGACGGACAACATGAACTCGTTCGCATGTAATCCTAAAAAAATGTCTAAGATTTCCACATTTTGATCATGTCTCTTTGTGTTAGCTCTGTTGACACTCAAAAAATCAAGTTATAGCAGCAAGTAATGATAATAAACGTGAGTTCTAAAAATTCAACAAAATAAACAACATAATAAATAAGTCATTCATGAGTCTGAAATAAAAATAGAAGGGAGGAGAACAAAAATGTAGGCTACTCCTCGTCGGTGGTATCCATATCCGTCTGGCGTGGTGGTGCTGGAGCTTCTGGTGGAGACCTCGCCTTGGTACACAAACGGCTGAAACACCGGCACCGAGTCAAAGCCTCCAACCTACCCCATATAGCCTGAAGTGATCCCACAATAAATCGCTGGAAGTCTTCGTGATCGGGAGTGAGGATCTATGGGATCTGCAGGAATGCTGGCGGAGGCGGTGGAGGTGCTGCTGCCTGGTCTTCAACATGCACGTGTGCTCCTCTGAGTCCTTCTCTACTCCGTAAACGGACGGGTGCACTGCACACGAGGCGGTTGTCCGGCCTAAACTCGAGGCGTGCATGGATGTCAGAAAAATTCGTGACACTGGGCGTTGGGAGCTCTGTCATATGGGCCCCGCATCATCTACAAATTACCAAAAGAATCCTTCCTACAGCCATTCTGCCCACGTCTCGTGAGCCTCATCAGATACTTAAACTTAGACTAAACGTAGGCTCCCTGAAGGCTGATATCAAGGTGTAGAAAGATGGGTATTAGGAGGCTCCCTACCGTCTCCTTCTTTCTGTCGGATCCCTTGAAGGGTTTCCCCTCCAAGGACATTAAGTGCTCAGTGAAGATGGCTCCCAGGTTCACCAGCTTGTCGCTCACGGGCGGTGAAATGGTCTCGTCATCGAGCTCAACCAGACCAATGATTGAATCATATAACAATGTAAGCTTCTAAACCCTTAGTTTGTTGGGCTCCATCTTGCACAACAGGGTGTTGGCAAGGATCTTCCGAAAGTAGCAGAGGGACGGGTGGCGAACATCTGTCTGCATGGCTGCGCTGGATTCAAAATGGCATGTGGCAATGAGCCCCCATAAGACGGTCTGCCCAGGAAATGAAGAGACGGTGCGGCCAAGGTATTCAAGGTTGTTAAACCCGTAGATGCGGCAGAGGTTGGGGATGATGATGTTATGCCTGATACCCCTGATCATGAAGGTCAAATAGGCCTCAGTCGCCCCCTTCTCCCTTGAGTTCTGATAGATGACCTGAGCTGTGGCCATGAACTGTCGGACTAAGTCAGGAGTAAGAGTGGAAAAGGCTTAGTATCCATAGTCCCCATACCAAGCTCCGTCATCATATCGCGGATGTCAAGTCGGAGATCCAGCTTTGTTAGGACATCTTGGTCGAAGAACCTGGTGGACACGATAAAAACGCCTTACCAGGCGTTATAGTGGAGGCTGTCATAGTCGTCCCAGTCCTGGGACACAGCCCTGTGAGTGCATGCCCTCGAGGCTACAACTGCCTCGGGTAATGATTGAATGTGTCAATCAATTCCCTCTCCTTCTTAGGCTAAGGTGCACAACACAGAGGTCCTGATGGTGCGGAACAAGAGCTACCAACATTGAAACATGCCATGTTCTTCTCTCGCTCATCTGCAATCGCAAAACAAACTAGAATTAGTGATTACGTTCAAGTCGTTACGACCATCGATCACTCGCGGGCGTCGATCGATGGTCTGTCGCGATTGTCATGAGATTTTGATATCTCAAATCAAACCAAGAATCGTGCAAACAACAAATACAATCGGTTGATAACTCCTATTCTGGTAATCCATCACCCTAAAACGTTCTAAATACCATCCTATATCCCCCCAAAAATGATTTTTCTCTCAAACCCTAGAAACTCCGTAAACTAAGAGATTTAGAGAACATACCTTGAAGATCGAATGATTTAGTAAGCTAAGCAGACAGAGGAGGTAAAATCTAGTGGCTTAGGGTTAAAAACGAGCAAAATTGACCAAAGATTGAGAAATAAATCGTCTCTTGAAATTTGGTGGGTTTTGGCAGTTTTGGAAAGTGTTTATGAAAAAGGGTTCCGTCAAGCTTATATACTCAACGCTTCACCGTCGATCGATGGTCATTTTGGGACGTCGATCGACGGTCTCTCCCCATATTTCACTTTTGCGTATAACTACTATTTTACTTTATTTATATTTTTTATTAATATTAATTTTATTTTTATTTTGATTTTATATTTTAATTATTATAATATATTGTAACTAAATTTCCTAAAAAAACTTTCAAAAATTAAAACGTAATTCCATATAAGAAATTTTAAAATTAGATATTCACAAGTGGAATGCCTCCAACTCAGCGCTTGTTTAAGGCATAAGCTTGATAGGAAATTGGGCTCGTCAATCGGGATTCAGCATCTCTAGTGTGGTATGAGAATGCGAAATTTCAGCCCATTCAATGTGAAGTCCTCCCTTCCGGGTTAATCATAACAATTGCTCCATAAGGTGTAACCTCTCCCACTATGAAGAGTCCTACAAACGAGAACGTAATTTCCTGGGAACAGAGTTAACCGAGAGTTGTACAGGAGTACTTGGTCATTATGTGCGAAATGCCTAGAAATAATTTTCTTTCATGATAGGTTTTAGTCCTTTCCTTGTACAATTTAGAGTTCTCATAGGCGTGATACCTGATCTCTTCCAGTTCATTTAATTGGATTAAACTCCTTTCTGCAGCGGGTTTGGCTTCAAAATTTGTTGTTTTGATGGCCTATTCTACTTTGTACGCTAGCTCAACTGGAGATGGCATGGTTTTCCATAGAGTAAGTGGAACATGGAGGTTCCTAACGGTTTTTTTAAACGTGATCCAGTAAGCCCAGAGTGCGTCATCCAAATTTATCGACCATCCTTGCGGGTTGATCCTTCCGTCTTTTCTAAAATATCTTTGATTTGACGGTTGGATACTTCTACTTGTCCGCTAGTCTGAGGATGATAAGGTGTCGCTACTCGATGGTGAACTACATGTCTCTTGAGTAATTTTTCGAACACTATTAATAAAGTGGGTACCTTCGTCGCTTATTATGATTCATTGGACTATGAATCAGGGAAATATTACATTTTGAAAAGTTTCACGACCGCTGCAGCTTCATTTTCCGGAGTTGTTATTGCTTCAACCCATTTGGATACGTAGTCTACATATACTAATATGTTTTTTTCTGTGTGAAGAGGTGAAAGGGCCCATAAAGTTGATGCCCCAACAATTAAACACTTCAACCTCAAGTATTAAATTCTGTTCCATTTTGTGTCTCTTGCTGATTTTTCCTCTCCTTTGATAGGGGTCACCTTTGTACGTAGGCATGAGCATCTCGAAACATGGTTGGCCACCAAAAGCCTGCTTGTAGAATTTTTGACACTGTCTTAAAATTGTGAAATGCCCAGCATAGTCGGATCCACAACAATGATACATAACTTCGCTTTCGCTTTCAGCAACACATCGTCTGTATATGCCGCCAGAACAATGTTTGTAAAGGTAAGGTTCGTCCCAGTGATATCTCCAAATTTATCTTAAAAATTTATTTTTGTGGTATCCTTAAAGAGTTCTGGTTCTATGTCAGCTGCAAGATAGTTCTCTATATCTGCATACCAAGGTCTATCAGAGGTGTTCATAGCACACACCCCCTGACATAAACTTCTACCTCCGGGAGAATCACTGTTTGGTGTCGAAGGATCTCATCCAAAATTTTCAGCGAATGGAATGGTTATCTCGGCGTGCTTGTTGGGGTGGCATCGATCGACAAATCTTCGCAGACGTCGATTGATTTTTCCTCATCCGTCAAATGCACATGACAAATGAAAGTCGATTCTGCGTGATAAACATTTTCTAGAGGTAGGAAATTGGTGATAGGGACGTTGTCTTCGACTCTTATTCGAGATAGGCGATCAGCTACTTCGTTTCAACTCTTTTCTTATCCTTGACTTCTATGTCGAATTCCCGTAAGAGGATGATCCATCCAATAAGCCTAGGTTTCGCATCTGTTTTGTTCATTAAGTACTTCAGGACGGCATTGTCAATATGGATGATAAAGGGTAGAGGAAAGTGATCCTTTCGTGTGGCAACATTTGGCTTTCTGTAATCGATACACATTCTATGTCCGGTTACTATCCTCATCGGGATCAATTCGTCTTTGTCATTCTTATAACATCTGCTTTCATAAGTTTCATGATTTCCTTTCTGACTACCTCTTTTAGATTGGGATTTAACATTCTTTCTTGTACAATGGTTGTTTTTGATTCATCTTCCAGGTGTATCAAATGCATGCTTAAAATTGGGGAAATTCCTGGAATGTCATCTAAAAATATCCGATAGGCTTGCGATGTTACCTGTGACGATGACAGGATATGAGGTTTCATAAAGAAAGCATATTTAAGTGCATATGGAAGCGGTTTACCCTCAACCTTGGGTGCTTTCTCCTTATATCAGTCATCGGTTTTTGAAGGCTATCGATCGATCGTGGGCTTTGTCTTCCGATCGACGGTGGTCGATATATCGATTTCTTCAACATCGACGTGCATTACTTCTCTGGCAGCTCCATTAATCTTGCATATTCTTCAACTTGATCATCCAACGCGAAGATTTCGTTTATTGGAGATGTGAATGCTCTATCCAAAGGGTCATTAGAATACATATCGATACATGACTCTTTAGTCATTTTAGAGAGGTGATATATATGGTAGGATTGACCATCGAACAAGGGTTTTCTTGATTATCTTCTCTGTGTCAAAAACCGTTGGTATATCACCGAGATTGAGAAACATGCATCTTTCTCTGACGTCAATGATTGCTCCGGTCGTAGCCATAAATGGTCTTCCCAAAATTAGGGAATTTTTTGGTTCTTGCTCATATCGTAGAACTACAATGTCTGTAGGTATAAGACAGTCACTAATGCGTATGGGAACATCTTCAAGTACACCTTATGGAATCCAAGTGGATCTATTGGCTAAAACGGGAGTGATCCCTATAGACTAAAATTGAGTAGCCCGAGGGAAATTGCAACCGAGTAAGGCATCAAGTTTACACTATAGCCTAAATCACAGTATGATTTTTGGAATCTCTGATATACCTTGTTATTTACCAGCTCAAGACTATCATTTGGACCCTATTTTAGAGTCTGCTATGTATGTTTAGACTATGTTTTAAAGTCTTTTCATGTCAATGTACGTTTTGGCGCATTGTGGAGATTATGGAGCTTGGTAGAGCATTCAGAGAAGATACATTGTTGTTCAGTCAGAGTCGAGGTCAAGCCTGACCATTGATAGACGGTGCAAACTTGTTGTCGATCGAATGTATACTCGCAGAGCAGTTGACTGACTTCAAGCCCAACTCAAGATAATTTACAAGAATTCCCATGACGAGTTTTGACCTAGTTCTGACCTAGTTTATAAGGTATTTCCATTTTAGGCAAAAGAACATCACCACAAGATAGAGATTTCATAGCATAATATTGTTTAGAGTTTTTAGTAGTTTTGGAGAGGAGATCTGAACTCCTTCAGAGATTTGTATTGGAACCCCATTATATATTTTATGCATTCTATTATTCAGTTTATCATGTCTTCTATGATTATGTCTGAGTAATTCTCTTATTAGATTTAGGGTTCATTATGGTATTGTTGAATTAGCCCAAAAATAGGATTGCTAGGATGAAAAGATATCCATCTTTGGAATTGTGGTTAATGCTTGTGTTCTAGAGTAACCAACTATAACCCTGAACCTAGGAAATAGACAACTACGAGAGTTGGTTCTTTGCCTGAATTGATTCCATTGAGTTAGGGTGTTAGATACATGCGAGAGCTAGTTTAATTAACGTAGCGGATGAACTTACTGTTCGATAACCGTCGATTCACACTAGGCCTTCGCTGTCGGTCTATGGTCGACTCCTCTATTTGCATACGAGAGTTGGAATGAATGGGGGTCGGATTGTGATTTA
>CAJHQP010005074.1:0-49202 GCA_905132765.1 Moricandia arvensis | reverse complement strand
AAATCCTTATAAAAGTTTATTAATTTAATAACCGCCTTTATAAGATTTTTCAAATATTTTAATATTTTTTTTACAAGATGATAATAAGACAATATACATTTTATCTGAAATAGTTTCTAAGTCTGTATAAGTTACTCATATAAATGATTAAAGGTTTTATAAATACATATTGTAAACTTTAAAACATTTTTTCAGTTTGAACTCTTAAAACTGGGATATTTTATTTTATATGTGATTACTAAGACTTTATATAATGATTTTTATATGCTTTATAATCTCTTACATATTATTTTACAATTTTATAATTCAATTTTTTAAAATATAAATATGTTCACAGTTTATTCCATTTTTTATTTTATAAAAAATTATAAACTTTTAAAATTTATAAATTATTTTATAAGATTTTAGTGATAAAATCCTTCGACTAAGTTGTTAAACACTTTCCATCCAAAATATATAGAATTAAAAACGAAAGATGATATAGTTAAAGGTTTGCAAGTGGAATATGTAACATGTTAAAATATTAGTGAGGGTTCCAGTTAAAATAGTTGATATGTTTTATCACTAAAATTCAATTTAGAATTGGATATAAATATCTAAAATTTGTACAAAAACATCCTCCTATATATTTGAGAAGTCATTTAGTAATTTCTACTGACGAGTCGCTCATAGGAGAGCTCTCCAATTAATTGTATATGATTTGATTGGTGATAGTTTTTTTATTTTTATTTATTTAATTAAAGTTTTTAAAGGAAACTACTTAAAATTACCTAATCTAATCTATGTCTCTAAACAAATAATTAAAAAATTTAAATATAAATGAATTAACATTATTTATTTATAGAAATAATTAAATATCATAGATTACATTTTATAAACTGATAATATACATATAAATACATAGGATACTATATAAACAATTAAAAAATGATTTTTAATATATTTATATTAGTAGTAAATACAAGACATCCTAGATTTTAGAAAACTAATAATCTAAAACCATAATATTAAATAAACTCACTCATTCGTTATATATATATATTCTAAAATATGTCAATGAATGCGAAAGAGTAAAATATATATTTTAAACCATCCAATCAATTTCCATAATAATGTTATATCATAGATGATTTATCACTTTTAAAAAATGCTTAAAATATTTTTATATTTTAAAACATAGTTTTTTATTGTAATCATCTAAAATTATATAATCAAGAATTGTTTTTAATTCATCTATTAATATAAACAAACAAATTAAATTATTATATGGTAAGTCATTTATATGGTATTTCATTTAAAATTGTTATATGGTAAGTCTTTTAAAATTATATTAATCAAATACAAGTTTTTTCTAGAGTTAATACTCTATTAATATAATTTATAATAGATTTTATTATTAATAGGAAAAAATAAAGGAGACATAAATAAACACGAGGAAAATAATAAAATATGATTGTTTGTGTCTTGGTTATTTTATATTTTTATGATTTAATTTTTATTTGTTTGTCTGATATATAATATATTATTGCGTTACTACAATGTGAATTAATTTGTTTTATGTGTTAAAAAATGTTTAGATAAATTGAGAAAAGAAGATCAAAAGAAAATTACCAGTTTCTACAACTGTTAAAGTCAAAATAAAAATTTATGTAAATTGAAAGTAAAAAAATATTATTTAAAAATAATGAGATGTATTTTTGGCGGTATAATAAACTTTTAAAATGTACAATAAAAAATTGAAATTCCTAAGAATAACATAAGTTAAGTACCACTTTGAAAAAATATAACTATCAAAAATATATTGAAATTTGGTTTACACTTTAATGATTATTGTTTAGGGTTTAGTGTAAAGGAGTGAGGTTGACTTTCTAAATTTTTTATAAATATATAGAAAAATAATTAAGTCTATTTTCATCAAAAGTTAAGATATTTTTGAAAAATAGTCATTCATGGAAAGGTAAATTTTAAATGTGGTATCAAACTTATGGTAGAAATAAATTTTTCTCTTAAAAATTAACAATTTTATACAAATAAAAATATTATTTTGATTTAACGCCTCGATCTCACATTAATATAAGTATATGTTGCGTAAAATAAATGACATTAATTATTTAAAATTTTAAAAATATTTTTTGTTTTATATATAATTAGTTAATCAAATTTAATTAAAATATGTATGTTTTAAAGTAATTTAAAATAAATGAAAATAATACTTTTAATGATATATAACTATTCGTGGAGATATTTTAAAGAAGAAATTGTTTGCTTAATCCAATTGAGATTTATGTTTAACACTAAATAAAGAAAATCAGTGAGAATTGTGGTTTGTAATTTGACAAAATTATGAGAGAAATTCTCTTAAATTACGATTTTCTAATACATCTTTTCATGTTTATTTACACCAAATTTATCCTTAGTTTTAAAGAGATAAATCCTACTACATATTAATTGAAAAGTCACTTAGTATTTTTTATGTGTCATTATAAGTTAAGTTTTAAAAAATAATTATAATTTAATTGGTTGTTAACTTTTATTAGTTAACTTCTAAAAATAAAAGGTAACTCTATAATTAATTAATAAAAATTATCAAATAACACAAGTAATATTACAAAAAAGTTTTATGTAACTAAATGTAGAATTAGAGAAAGAATATATATATTTTTATCAATTTCTTTATTTTTATAAATTATTTGTATATAATTAAATAAAATACTTTAACATTTTTCTAGAAATAAATGTGATGGTTATGTATTCTTACATAAAAGAAATAGATTTTGTAGGTAAGGAATTATTAGAATTTTTAGATTTCTAAAAAATTCACACAAAAACATTTACGAAAGATCTCCATGATAAAAGCCACTAATTATATTGGTCTTATTGGAGCTATACAAAAAACACTCTTTTTTTTATTTTGAAAGCTATATTATTTACATGATAAAAATATATGAACCACTACATGTTTTTAAATGCTATAGCTTCAGAATATCAGGATTGATCAATACCAAAGTTGAATCAGATGCATTATTGATTTGAATATCTCCTATATACAAGAAGTAATATGTTAATATTACTAATATAATTTAATCTTTGTAAATCTCGTAAAAAAATTAGAACATACCTTTATAAAAACCAATCTTTGCAAATTTGACCAAACAAATACAAATTTGCTCATTTGATTCCTGAAGATATGTTTCTAGTTGTTTAGCAATATTTTCCCACAAGCAACATGTGATGCTTTGACCACTGATGATTATAACTGAATAATATTTTTTAGAAATATATTATAATATTCCATTCAGCCATAGTTAAAGGGACAAAAACTACACACCCGTGGCACCAATTATGAATCCAAATATGAGGGTCAGTGATCTTATTAATCAGGAATCAAAGACATGGGATGTTGGCTTGCTGGAACAATATGTCCACCTGACGATAATACCTCTTATTAGGAGTTTGGCACAAGTACGACTCATCGACGGGAACACATTCTGTTGGAACTACACAAAGAATGGACAATATACGGTCAAATCCGGATATTGGGTAGCCCAGAATATCCTCAAGGAGAAAAATGAAAATGAAGTGTTAGAGCCAAGTGTGACTAAGCTTCAAGCCTTTGCTTGGAAGCTAAAGGCGCCAAAGAAAATTTGCCATCTTATATGGCAATTGATAACTGGACACGTCTGCAGTAACAAAGAATTAGTAAGGCGGAATATGAGATGTGATAATTACTGCCCAAGGTATGGTGAACCAGAGGAATCTGTAACCCATGCTATTTTTGAATGTCCGCCTGCTTTACAAGTTTGGGCACTCTCATCAACTCCAACGAGTCAAGATATCTTTCCAGTACCAAGCATCTATGCGAACATGGACTACTTATTCTGGAGGAAGAACACCGATAATTGAACCTGAACAGACAGAGATCCATATCCCTGGATAATTGGTATATTTGAAGGCTCGAAATGATAAACTCTTTAGGGGAATAGATAGGGATCCTCTGGAACTAGTAAGATATGATGAGAGTGAATGCAGACATGGTTTGCTGCAAACGAGGTGGTGTCATCAGTGATACAAGGGAAAAATGATGAGGAATCCCAAGTCTTAAGCTTGAGTAATATCTGCCTTAATAGATGGATCTTGGACAGGCCATGATCAATTTAGTGGTTGTGGATGGATCTGGAATGGACAGTGGTGGGAATCGTCAACTCATAGGAACACAAAATATACCTAGACGAGAATCAGCGTTGCATTCGGAAGTAGAAGCACTGCGATGGGCGTTGGAGAATATGATTCAACATTCGACATGCCAGAGCTTCGGTACAGATTGCAAGGAGCTGATTGCTATGATCAAGGACCCTCACGCTTGGCCAAGCTTTGCTACGGAACTGGAGAGAGGATAGAAACACTACTGATTTGCTTCCCAGACTTCAAATTTTTTATGTTCCTCGAGCGCGCAACCAGGTTTCAGATTTTTAGCTAAGACAGTTAGATCCTTCTATAGGAAGTTACTTTTTATTGGTTGTTCTATTCCGGTCTGGTTACCCAGACCACCTCAAGCTTGAGTAATAGAATAACCGTTTGGCCGCTAAAAGGACAAAAATTAAACTTAATTATTGTCACGTAAACGAAATTCAACTTTCTTTTTATCTTTACCAAAGACTTGAACAGTTTGAACTCTTTAAGTCGACCACTTGACCAATAACATCTGAATGTTTACACAAACTTTTAATTAATATACTATAAAAAACTTAGAATATAGAATGAAGGTTTACCAATAAGAAAAGGGTATTATCACTTCCATTTCTCAATATCTTCAAGACTTGTGATACTTATCAAGTTATCATCGGATTGATGATCAGAACATCTTATTTTGTGTGCCATCATCGAAATCTTGTAAGCATGGTTGGTTGGTCAATATTGACCACCTGCTTTGGAGACTGAATTTTTTTCAGTCAGATGCCATTCTCCTAAAGGGAAATTGCGTTGAACACGTTGCATGTAGGTTTTTTGGCAAGAACATTGGATCTTAACACTCTTTATCAAAAATAAAACAACTTAATTAGTATGATCTAAATCGTTTTTACATAGATACTTAATTTATTTAAACTTTAATTTAACTTAGTTTCATCTGCTAAGATCAATTCCAGAGAATCCCCACCATAACTGGTGTTTTGCTTCAATGAATGAAGCAACTTAACTTGAATACACCAGCCATCTTTTTAAGGCTTAACTTTGTTAACTAGAGTTACACTTTTATTGCTAGAATTTTTTCCGCTAAATTTTGTGGTGTGAATGAGAATGAGAATGAGAATGAGAAACAAGGTACATTTATAGTCGATAATTCGACGATCCTAGCTTTCAAGTTAGGTCGTAAATTTAGGAAATAAGAGAATTTTAACATATATTCCTTGAACCACAATCTTAGGGAATATCTTTTATATATGGAGACGTTTTTAATTTTATTGTTTGAAAATTATTAAGGTTGACTTTAATTTGAAAAGATGTAGCGTTAAAGCATAATTGTAGGAAACAATATTATCTTTCTAGATTCTCGTTGAACATTAATAGATTATAGATTTTTTTACCACGATTTTAGGAATTTTTGTCTAAGTTTAAAAAATGTAGCCACAAGGATAGATTAATGTGTTTTTAATATTAACATTAACTAGTCTTTGATCCGGCGCGCCCGCGCGGATGTTATTTTATGAATGTCTAATATTTTAAGTAATTTGTTTGATATAATTGTATATATGACTTGAACTTAAATTCGATATCCGTTATCCGATTCGGTATCCCATCCGCTTTGAAAAACAGATATTCAGGATCATGACAGTGATTTTACGAATTCGATTGATCCAAGTACAATTCGGATAGTAAAATTTTAGGTCTGAATATTCGTCCAGATATTAATATTTAAAATTTAATTATAGTTATTTATGTCTATGATATATACTTTTATATAAAATAACTAAAATTTTAATGATTTTTTTAAATAATAATTTTAAACTAAATAGATGGTTAATAGTTAGTTTTTAATTTATTTTTAATTAAAATAAAATAGGTCAGGATATCTGTGTGTATTCGAATTTTAGTATGAATATCCCTAACCCTAATATCCGGATCCAGATAAAAATTTTACGAATCCGATGAATGCATGAAATCCGTATATCCTAGAATACCCCAGATATTCGATCCGTCCTAAACCTAACTGCGTATATGTATTATATGGTGATTATTTTTTTTAAAAATTATAAATTACATAAGTTATTCTTATTAGATATATATTACACAAATGATAATAATTGTATTTGTTTTTTATATATAACCATTTATAATAAATATTAGTATGTATTTTAGTCATTAAATGTTATGTAAAGTTACATGATTTTGTTATTGTAAATGAATAAATTCAGATTATAATAAAAAATTATTAACATTATTATTTTTTATAGTTCAAATATAGTTGGTAGCTTATATGAATATGAATAAAAATAAAACTAATTTAATTGCTACATATATGTATAATTTTGTTTTTATTATAAAATTTGGAAAACACATATACATTTTTTATGAAGTTCTCAATTCCAATGACAAAAATTGTTAATGGGCTTAAACCATATTTATTTATTTTTGTTAAAAATCAATGTTTAGATGTTTGGATACATGAATAATATTAGTGGCATTTTTTGTAAATATTAAGTAAAAACAATGGTTATTTTCTATTTGTACTTCAATTTAATAGATTAGATTGATAAATTAAATGTGATAACTTTTTAGTAGATAGTCCAAAATGTAATATCACACATAAAAAAAGTTGTGAGTTCTATTTAATAGAATAATTAATTCTACAACTAATTACCTAATTAATTACAATATTGCTTTTCTGTTAGAGAAAGATTTTAATGACTAATGTTTATGTTCTTGAACTATTTTAAATCTCACTGATCTTCTAAAAAATATATACTAAATTTTTTTAACTATCCAACTATTCAAAACTAAAAATTAAAAATTAAAATTTTAAACTTTCAAATTATTATTCAAAACTATAACCGTGTAAACATACTATATCTATTTTTAATATAGTACTAGATGATTAAAGTAATATACTAATTATCGTTGAATATTAATCTTGATTGTTCAAACATGATGTCATAAGTCTTCAAACATATAGTAATGGTTGTCAATATAATGTTGATGGGTTGGGTGGTGTTTGTTGATATTTTTTTAAAAAACTTATTTAATTTACATTGGATTTCAATGATATCATTCGAATGTTATAATTCACCATCTCACTTCGATATGAAGAATCATATTTTTGAAATGATATGATCAAGTAACATTTGAGATCCATGCTTGCGCAAAATGAAGATTAATTATGTATACAAATTATTTGTAGATAATATTATTTATTTTGTATTAGTTTACATATTATGCAATAATAAATATATTGAATAATTGAGGAGCGAATAATTATTACGTATACAATTAAATTCGAGTAGGAACATACATAAAAACAATCTTTTATTTTATTTACGAAACTTTTTGTTGATAAAAAAATAAACCATTTATTTATTTTAAATAGTATATAATTAAAATCAAATGATATTGATATAGATATATACTATATTCAATATAAATATTTAATTATTGAGGCTTGATACTCATACGATTTTATTAACATTTTTATATTTGTTGTGACAAAAAATATTTTTTTTATAATATGAATATTATTTTTATTAACATGTTTATGTATTTTATATATGATATATATATTTTAATTTAAAAGATATTGAAATATATATATATATATATATATATTAAATGAGACTTCATATTTACATGATTTTATGATCATTTATATCTTGTTATAATAAAAAAAGTTAACAATTGATCAAAAAATTTTTATCATAGATTTTTTAACAGCCTTAATAATTATATTAAAAAAATTCAAAATATAGCAATTAGAAAAAAAATCTAGATTTTTTTATTATATACTTATGTGATTTTTAAATGTCTTTCAAGAATATAAAATTGAACATAAATGATGGAAGATACATATATTGTTATCAAATATTTATTATACAAAATCATTAATTGTCACATATTTGTTAACCATATTAGGTAATTTTGTAGCTTTTATTTAAGGAAAGAATAGAAATTATTATTTTATACACAAATAACTAATCTGATAATTAGTTTAATAAAAGTATAATATATATTTAGATGGATTAACTTTTTTTTTAAGATTTTAAAAATCATTGTAGTGATGGCATGTGACTACCAAAAAATCTCGTATATATAGTTCCATGATTAATATATATAGCTTGTACATATTATAAATAATAAAATTATATATATATATATATATTAAATAATTGAGAAACCAATAACTTACCTAGGATTGATAACTTATTTTTTAAGAATTTTAATATTCCAAGATTAATATATATAGCTCGTATATTAATATGTTATATGACATATGTGCACCAAAATATGTTGTAATAATTCATCTAAGTATATAATTAACATATATGTAGTTTATACGATGTATGGTTTAATTTAAACAATATTAAAGTATATATATTTAATCTGAATATACATTAAATGATACTTAATATTCATATCATTTAATATTATGATCATTTGTATCTTTTTATAACAAAAAAATAAAAACATTGTTCACAAAATTTTGATTGTAATGCTTTTATTGTTTCAGTAATTTATAGTTGTTTTTTTAAAATTCATAATATAACATGTAAGAAAAAAAATTAGATTTTTATTATATGGTTAATGTGATTGTTTAATTTTTTAATAATATAAATTAAAAAATGATGAAGAATAAAAAATATATTATCATATCTTTATTATTCAAAACATTAATTTGTCACATATATGTTAATCATATTAGGTACCGTAGCTTTTATTTAAGGAAAGAATGTAAAATATCTTTTGTATGCATTACTAATCAATATGAATGTTAATTTAATAAAGTATAATCTATAATTAGATGAACGAACTTTTTCTAAGGATTTTAAGAATCATCCTGGTGATGACACGTGACTACTCTTAAAAGTTCTAATTTTCGAGGATTAAATATAGGGGATAACTATATGCAAAATTGCGGGCAAACACCTAGTTTATATAAAAACACACTTCCGACCTATAAATAAGAGATATCTACGCAGAGGCAGAAACCCAAACCATTCAGAAAAGCTTCTAGACATAAACACAAATTAGCAAGAAAACACAAAAATGTAAGTTCCTGAAAACTGGGAAATGATTTAAGACGAATTTGTCTGAGCAATTATTTTTCTTCTTATGGAACAGGGAAAATGGTAGTAGCAACTTGTTGAAGCCGATGGACTCTGAGCAACTCAGAGAGTACGGACATCGAGTGGTGGATTTCATTGCTGATTATTACAAAAACATCGAATCTTTCCCTGTTCTTAGCCAAGTTCAGGTCACTGTCTTTTCCCTGAGAGTATCAATTTAATGTGGGTTTTATTCAATATGTTCAATGTTGTAAAAGAGTTAGGCTTTGAAAACAAAGTTTCATACTTTGTATGAAATTTGCTATATTTTACTATGTCATGACTCATGAGTCTAAACATTAAGTTTTGCTATAGTTTGTTGGTTTATTAACAAAGTAGATATTTTACTTGTCTCTGATACAGCCTGGTTATCTTCACAACCTTTTGCCTGATTCAGCACCAGACCACCCTGAAACTGTGGAACACGTTCTTGATGGTGAATACCCATTTCCAGTTTATTTAGGGATCTTTTCTGATACTATTTGGTTAAGCATAGACATATCTGATGTGGGTTTTGTTTATTTGCAGATGTTAAAACGAAGATATTACCTGGAATAACTCATTGGCAAAGCCCTAGTTTCTTTGCTTATTACCCTTCTAACAGCAGCGTTGCAGGGTTCTTGGGTGAGATGTTGAGTGCTGGTCTTGAATAGTTGTTTTAGTTGGGTCACTTCTCCAGCTGCCACTGAGCTCGAAATGATCGTTCTTGACTGGCTTGCAAAACTGCTCAACCTTCCCGAGCAGTTTCTCTCCAAAGGTTATATTTTGACACAAATCCTTTTACTAAGTGTTGACATGACAATCCTTTTACTAAAAGTGTTGGTTAACTTACTGTTTAGGAAATGGAGGGGGAGTCATTCAAGGGTCAGCTAGTGAAGCTATTCTTGTTGTTATGATTGCTGCCCGCGATAAGGTCTTAAGAAGCTCTGGCAAGAACGCCCTTGGCAAGCTTGTTGTCTACTACTCTGACCAGACACATTCAGCTTACAGAAAGCTTGCCAGGTTAAATTTTTATGCAGATTTGAACAACGAAAGTTTTGTGGAAATAAGCTAACTTTGTTTTTTCTTGACAGATAGCTGGAATCCATCCAGAGAACTTCAGGGTGCTGAAAGCAGATTCCTCTACAAATTACGCTCTGCGTCCAGAACTGCTTCAAGAAGCCGTTTCTCGAGATCTTGAAGCTGGATTGATTCCATTCTTCTTGTGTGGCAATGTAGGCACTAGCTAGCCTACTACTTATTTTTTCCTCTAAACCATATAAACCATACCTTTTTTTTCTGAAAGATTCGTTAATTATTTGCAGGTTGGAACAACTTCTTCAGCAGCAGTTGATCCATTAGGCGCACTGGGAAAGATAGCAAAGGTTATTTATTTCACATTTACCACAAGCTTCATAATGTTAGAGCATAGAAACTGATGCTATTCTTTTTACTGCATTCTCAGAGCAATGAGATGTGGTTTCACGTGGATGCAGCATACGCTGGAAGTGCTTGTATATGTCCAGAGTATAGACAGTACATAGACGGAGTAGAAACTGCAGACTCATTTAACATGAATGCTCACAAATGGTTCCTCACTAATTTTGATTGTTCCCTTCTTTGGGTGAAGGTATATATATACCTTCTTGTCTCATTATTTTCTCCTCGCATGTTGAAAAAAAAAAAAGTTGATATTTGATAAACAGGATCAGTATGCTCTCACTGAAGCTCTTTCAACTAATCCAGAATTTCTCAAAAATAAGGTAGAAGGATTTGATTTCTTATTCATTCTTACTAAATTATCAAAATTTTTTTTTTGTTTTGTTTTGTTTTTTGGCAGGCCTCTCAGGCAAACTTGGTTGTTGATTACAAAGATTGGCAAATCCCTCTCGGAAGAAGATTCAGGTTATATAAATTTATGAAGGAACATCTGCATGTATACAACATACTGAGTTTTGTTTGTGTGTGTGTTCTAACAGATCATTGAAACTATGGATGGTTTTAAGGCTCTATGGAGCTGAGACCTTGAAGAGTTATATAAGGAACCATATCAAACTGGCTGAAGTTTTGGAACAACTCATCTCCCAAGATCCTAACTTTGAGGTTGTCACTCCTCGGATCTTTTCTCTCGTCTGCTTCCGTATGGTTCCTACGGATGATAACGATGAAAACAAGTGTAATAATCGAAACCGCGAGCTCCTAGAGACAGTGAATTCCTCAGGGAAACTTTTCATTTCTCACACTGTAAGTGACCTCTCTTTTCTCTTGTGTTATTCTTTCTTCTCTGCTGGATGATTTTCTTTAACTAAGACATAAACATATTTATTGCTTTGTCGTGGGAAAAAGGCTCTGTCTGGAAAGATCATACTACGTTGCGCCATAGGAGCGCCACTGACGGAGGAGAAGCACGTGAAGGAGGCATGGAAGGTCATTCAGGAAAAAGCATCTTACTTGCTCTACAAGTAAATAAAACACGCTGACAAAAGAAAACAAGAATATATATTGGTTTGGTTTGGTTTGATAATAACCATATTAAATCTAATTAAAAAATCTGACCAAAGTTGGACTTATCAACTTCGGTAACGTAATATTGTATGATTCCATGTATCTTTTTTAATTTATTTATCTTCCAATTGTGTGTATTTTATTTTATTTCCAGTTGTGTGTATCCTCTCTTTTGGTTTGGTTCGGTTCATTGTGGTTAACTCTATGTAACCACTGACCATAACTTATTGTAAGCATACAAAAAGTCTATTAAACCTTATCAAATACTTTACTGTGACGACCCAAACATACATAGTCGTAGTAGTTTCTATGCGTTTCATCATGATGTTTTACTATATTGCAGATGCGATAGTGAGAGTGTATTATATGATTTGCAAACTATTCAAAAAAACTTAATTTGCAATATAAAAAGCGAACTACTAATATTTATGTAAAATTAAATTAACAAATATTAAATTTTAACAAATTATTTAGGCGTAGATTGATAAAAGTTTTAGCAGTGTTCTAAAACGCACTAGGATACGCGACAAATGAACCTATAGCTCCTAGCAATATATGTGAAAGCCTAAACATGGGCTATATATATATGAGTTTTATAAAAATGAACATAAAATATACTTCAAATATACTTTGTATGTATAGAAATATCGTTTAACATACATAAAAAGTTTGAAAAAAAAACTACGAACATGTTTAAACATATAAAAAGAATATAAATTTAAAATTATCTTACAAAAAATCATATAAATACATAAAATAAATAAATATTAATATAAATACAACATTAATAAAAATATATAATAATATTAATATATTAGTTTTTTAATATTAATGCATGCATAAAATCATCCTAGACGTCCGGATAAACTGCATAATATCATGATCCGTCTGTTTGAATTGAGTTTGTTTGAATCATGTTTGGTAGTTAGTTCATTCATTGTAAATTAGAACTAGGGTCTAGAGGATTCACTTGTTGATTGGATTGTGTGATGCTAAGTGATACTATATATATATATGTACGTATACATAGTTACCAGGAGGGACTATGTGTGGGGCATGGGTTTAGAGATGTTTGAGATTCGACGCTATGATGGAGGCGTGAGTTCAGAGACGTTTGAGCTTCGACGCTATTGTCTGGGGCATAGTGCAGAGGCGTTTGCATTCAACGCTACAATAGGTGGGGGTACAAAGACAACTGTACTAGCGACGCTTTATATATATATATATATCCATATGGAGAGAATGCGGGGTGCGTGGACTAGCTATGTGCTATCATCGCATTGTTTATTTTGTGTGATGCTCTAGGCGTCGTATTTGTTCATGTTAGAACTAAACATCCATAGTGGGAGTTCTATTTCAGGTCAATGGTTTGCGTTTCTAGCATCCAATACCTCACTAAGTGACTCTCATGTTACTCACCCCTCCTTATTTCCCCCTTTCAGGTGACATTGGCGAGTAGGAATGGTTCTATCGGGTGGTGCTTTGGGCTGTTTTTATTCGTTTTATTTCCAGACTAACGTTTTATTATATTATCGAAATTTATTCGGATTCTTATTTTATTTATAGGAGTTATAGTGTTTGGAGATGATTTATGAGAAGTAATAAATGGATATTTTGGAGATTATTATTTATTTTATTATTTTGTAAAATGCGGGTATTATAATTTGGTATCAGAGAGGGGTTCCGTCCCGACTCTGACCCGGGATGGAAATTTGTGGGGACTCGGTTTTAATCGTTTTAGACGATTTTGAAATATATATGGGATTTGGGAATTTCAAAAATAAAAATAAAGATCACCTTTTCGTTTGGTAAAATTCCCTTAAATTCATTGGTATTCACTTTCACGAAATTCATACAGTTTAGCGTCAGCAGAGATGACAGAGTTGAAAAAAACAATTGGAGGAACTATCATATAAGGATTTATCAGACCGCACACTTCACTAAGGGGAGTACATGTATTGTTTGTGAAGAACAAAGATGGGAGTTTAGACTTTGTATCGACTACAGTGGTTTGACAAAGTGACCATTAAGAACAATACCCACTTTCGCGTATCGATGAGTTGTTGGACCAGTTGCAAGGAGCTTCATAGTTTTCTAAGACTATTTTGGCGTCAGGATACCACTAGATTGATATTGCTGACGAGGATGTCCAGAAGACGACTTTATGTACATGTTATGGACATTAAGAGTTTCTGGTGATGTCATTTGGGTTGAAGAACGCACTTGCAATGTTCATGAAACTTATGAATGATGTATTTCGCAAGCACTTGGATAAGTGTGTGATTTTCTTCATCAATGATATCTTGATTTATTCTCGGAGCAGAGATGAGCATCTTGAGCAATTGCGGATTATGTTGAGTAAGCTCATGGAGCATCAGTTGTTTGTTAAACTGAGTAAGTGTAGCTTTATGCAGAGGAAGATTGGATTTTGGGTCACATGGTTTGTGAGGCAGGAGTTGTAGTAGATCTAGAGAAGATTACAACAATATCAAAGTGGCCTACATCGAGGAATGCTACTGAGATCCGCAGTTTTCTGGGTTTGGTAGGATATTACAGTAAGTTTGTCAAGGGTTTTTCCAGTATCCCAAAGCCGATGACGTGATTAACTAGCAAGGACAAAAACTTTGATTGGACAAATGCTTGTTCGTAGATTACATAGAGCTAAAACGACAGTTGGTGAAGACACCAATTTTGGCACTTCTGAGGCCGAGAATAACATGTAAGTACTAGTTTGGGTTATGTATTGATGCAGGAGTGTCAAATTATTTCTTATGCGTCATGTTAGTTTAGATCTCACGAGATCAATTACCCTAGTAACGACTTAGAGTTGGCAGCTGTTATATTTGCACTGAAGATATAGAGCTCGTATTTGTATGGAGAGATTGTGCAGATTCTCACAGACATTTTTACTCAGTCGAACCTAAACTTCAGAAAGAGTAAGTGGATGGAGTTGCTAGTAGATTACAATTTGGTAATCACTTATCATCCAGGTAAGGCCAATCAAGTGGCATATGCTTTAAGTAGGCGCATGAGCAATGTTTCAGGAACCAAGGAGGTTCAAGAGCTTACATGGACACTTGCTAGTCCCAAATTATGTGCAGCTACTGTCGAGGAAGACAAAACATGTCTTGAGGCTTTGGAAGAAGCAAATTTATCATGGAAGATACGCAAATCTCAAGATAATGATGAGGATTTAAGTAAGCAAATCGAAATCGAGAGTATTAGATATCATACAACTTCAAGTGGGATGTACATGTACCGAAATCGAGTTTGTGTGCCAGATGATAAGCTGTTAATGAAGGATTTACAGCAAGCACATCACTCACGTTTTTTCATCCATCCAGGAAACACCAAGATGTACAAGGATCTAAAGCGATATTATCATTGGCATGGTATGAAGAAAGATGTTGTTACATTTGTATCGTAGTGTCAGACGTGCCAGATGGTTAAGGCTAAGCATCAGGTGCCTAGCGAATTATTGCAGAACATGTTGTTTCCAGAATGGAACAAGACATGGTGACTATGGATTTTGTGACTAGACTTCTGATAACCTATGGTGGGAAGAATGTTATTTGGGTGATTGTGATAGACTCACCAAGTTTGCTAATTTCCTAGCAATCAAGAAAACAAATGGAGCTGATCAGTTGGCATATATTTACATCAGAGAGATTTTAAGGTTGCATGGAGTTCATGTCAACATTGTATCTGATCGAGACACAAATTTCACATCTGTTTTTGGGGAGCCTTTCAGAAGGCGCTTGGGACAAAAGTCCTTGTGAGTACAACTTATCATCTACAGATAGATGGGTGGTCAGAAAAGACTATTCAGACTTTAGAAGATATTCCTAGAGCTTGTTTTTGTATTGGGAAGGGAGATGGAAAAAGTATTTACCTCTAGCAGAGGTCTTGTCGTATACCACTTTCTAATGAGAAATTTTTTTAATGATTCAAATCTTAGCCCAAACAATTCAGCTCAGTAAGACCCATTTAATTTGCAGAAAATCTAATTTTTCCTTTATTTAAAGCGAGATTTCGTGGTGGCCTTTGGCAGAGATTTTTGGAGTGGTGAAGCCATGTCGAAAAGTCACCGAATCAGCCACCCAAATACACGAGCAGGGACCATGTGTGGGGGTGTCAGTTGAGAAATGTATGAGCTTCGATGCTACGATGGAGGGCGTGAGTTCAGAGACGTTTGAGCTTCGACGCTACTGTGTGGGGAGTGGTGGAAAGACGTTTGCATTCAATGATACGATGGGTGGGGGTACAGAGACAGACTGTACTAGTGAGGCTTCAATATATATATATACGTATGAGGAGAATGCGGGATGCGTGGACTAACTATGAGCTATCATCGCATTGTTTGTTTTGTGTGATGCTCTAGGCGTCGTGTTTTTTCATGTTAGAACTAAACTTCCATAGTGAGAGTTCTATTTACTCAAGTCAATGGTTTGTGTTTCTAGCATCCATACCTTAATGAGTGACTCCCTTATTATTCACCCCACCTTATTTTTCCCTTTCGGGTGAGATTGGCGAGCAGAAATGATTCTAGTGGAGTGGTGCTTTGGGTTGATTTTCTTCGCTTTATTTTCAGACTTCTGTTTTATGATATTATCGACATTTATTCGAATTTTTATTTGATTTATGGTAGTTATGGTGTTTGGAGATGATTTATGAGAAGTAATAAATAGATAATTGGGAGATTATTATTTTGGTAACTGTGGGTATTACACGAATGTTAAATTTTTTATCAATCAATAATTTTTTGATGTATACACCAACAAAATAACTTATTTTTATTTGTTAACATTTTGATAAATGATCTGTCGGGTACTCCATACTAAGTTATCAACCATTAGGTTGTTCAAATGAGCTAGCAAATGTGTTAACAAACTCCTTGCATTAATTGAAAATTTTCTAAATGAATTGAGAAAGCAAGTTAGTACAACAACACAACTTCACAAGTTTTGAACAACCCACTACAAAAAAATCTGGTTTTTGAAATGAAAACATACACTCTAAATCATTGTTTCTAAATCAGCATGTAATGGTGAGGGACTGGTTTTTATATTTTTAAAGGTGTAGCGTAGATTTGTTGGCAAAGCTTGGTGTGGTAGAGATGTGGTGGTTCTGAAGTTACTAGTGCGACAGGCAGTACCGGCCATGGGCAGAAACATGACAAGCATGTGCTTCCGGCCCATTTTAAAATATGTAAACCGTCGGCCGTGTTTTGGATAAATCTTTTGTAGCATAGTGATAAAACTTTGTATTTTACTATTGAAAGGTAACACGTTCGACCTCCTTTGGAGTAATAACTAGTTTATGTCTGTTTTATATTTAATTGATAGGTCCATAATTAGAATTTGCTTCAGCATAAAGTTTCTTCGGACCGGTACTGGTGACAGGGTGGTGCATGCGTTCAAGTCAGGAGATCTGTCAGATGTCGCCTTTGCGAAGCAATTATGGACATTATTCTCGTTGCTCTTGTCTTGTATGTCAATGCGTTGTCTCTTCAATTTTGCTCATTGCAGGGTCGATTTGGTGTTCTTACGAAATAACTGGTAGATGCTTTTTGCAGTGGATTTAGCTTCGACGATTGTTTCCTGAGATGATGTTATCTTTTTGGTTAATTTGAGTCTTCGAATTATTTCCTATTAGCGTATTTTGGTTGAGTCTAATTTATTTTATGTTCAACATTTGACTCAAAACGAAACATAATTTATGCTTTTACTAGAATATGTCAATCTTGCATGATCAACTACACATAGATCATGTGTTGCATGAGATTTTTAAATATTTTATTTAAATTATTGTTTTTAATTCAAAATTTATTTTTATTTTACCACCATAATCACTGTAAATTCTTAAATTCTTAACCACCGTAAATTCGTAAATTATTTAGACTACGTACTAATTACATACGGTTAGAGAATTCTTGGGATAAACTTTGACTAAGTCGATGTTGAGCATGTCGCTTCTTGTTAAATTCGTGATATTATATGAGTAATACCAAAGCACATAGAAAGTTTATATGGTGATTGAAAGGTCAGTAAATAAAACTAATGAGTCTGAAAAAAACTAATGCCCTGCCCGTCGCACGGAATGCAGTCAATGGGCTAGGTGAGCGGGCGTGGGATGCTCATTAGTCATGGGCGGTCGAGCTTTTACAAGTGGTACCAGAGCCAAACCCAGGTTATGTCCTCGTTGTGAACCCACATATGATTCTACACTCGTCTGGGTTTGGCTAGGTAACGATCTTGGAATGCAACGAAGACATAACGTTTTGTGAAAGGGGTGAATTTTAACATATTGGTTTGTGGTATACGTTGAAAATCTTAAGAAAATTGATTTAACTAATTATGTCACCAAAATGTATTCACCTTTCCGGTCACACGTACAGAAAAAAACTACTGCTTTAAGTTTAGTTTGAACTAGAATATTTGTAAGGATATGTGATCTATCTAGAATTGATTTGTGATGTTCGAGTAAGGCCAAAACACGAGAAAATGTCATGTGATGAAGTCAACACCTTAGTAACTCGATCCCTTGAGAAGAAGGGTCTTCTCACTAAGATCCGAGTAACTTTGGCTTTTGCGTTTTTCCTTACAAATTTGTGGCCTTTCAGATTAGATGATAAGATAAAATCAACTACTTCTCTAGGGTTATGAGTTTAGATCCTTGATTAGTGGTTGATTATCTGACGGAAGTTGGATCAAAGTTTCATTCTTATTAGAAGATTAGGGTCTGTTCGTTTATCAATTTACATAATGTGAAACATAAAAGCTTTATCTGTATAGGGAGAGGAGCTTATATAGTTTAGTTTCTTTGTAAGCCAAGGTACATACGGATGTTTTGTAGGCAATTGTGGAATAGAGATGAGGAGAGAGTGATTGAGAACAATGAAGGTCTAGCTCAGGCTTTATTGGGAAGCTGCAATTATCTTGCAAGACAGCTTCACGTTTCTTCTTCAGGTCTTTCCCCATGTTTCAAGCTTTTCTCTCTCTCACACTTCATTTTTATCATTCAGATGTTCTATTTTATTTATTTTGTAGGCAAAAGGGAATGAAGGATTATTATCTCTCACGGTTCATTTTTATTATTCAGATGTTTTATTTTACCATTTTCTGTAAGAAAAAGGAATGCAGGACAGTGTTTAAGTTGATTATGTTTTGTAACAATTAGATTGTTTCTTTCGAAGTATTTGTAAATGGAGAGATAAAACTTGTGGTTGAGAAGTCTGACATGATTGCATAGCTTCTCATGAGGGACTTGCTCAAATTTGATGGCATCAATGCATAAGGGGAATCAAGAGTAATACGAAAGGCAGAGGTTAGTTTCTCATCTCTTGCATTCTTTTTCTGTTTGCATCGTAAACTATGTTTACACGATAAGAATGTCACCAATAGTGGTGAACCACATGAATCGGGTTATTATGACTAATGAGTTATGAGGCTTTTGGATGAGTTGCAGTGATCTGATTGTTAACTTTGCTGGGATTCCATTCATAGTTTTTGTTTAGTTAATTGTTATTGTAGAGCCTTTGATTATGATACATTCAAATTTGTGACATTCATGTCTAAAAGAACTAACATTCAGAGTGAGACAGAAAACTTTACCTCGGGTAATCTCTTTCTTTAAGAAATAAACTCCATGAAATTAAGAAGCACATATACACTATTTTCATTACCTTCACCAAATCATTGATCCCTTAGTGACTTAACACCGTCCAATATTTGGCTGCAGCTTTTTCTATGCACCAAATAACAGTTTTCCATGCCTCAAGGCAGGCACCAATCAAAGTATATGTATTATTGATTTTTTTCAAGATGTGTTTGTACATTTATTCGCATGTAGTGATTCCATTTCAATCAAGAGTTCTTGGATCAATCAAGATAGATATGGTTGAATAGTTGATCAAAGAACTTTAAGATTCTTAGAGACATGTTTTTGGATCAATCAAGAGTTTTTTTTATAGTTTCTTGAAACCAACTTCTTACTTGATGAATTTAATCAAATCGAACAAGGTATAAAACAAGATCTAGTTTATTAAATATCAAAGTCTGCCTACAACATTAGGCTTCAATGCGTATTATAATAAATCCTTAAATCTAGAAAACTCTAATCTTATTTAAAATAGAAAAAGCACTAAAATATGAAAATACAAATAAAAGGTAATTATCTATAATTAATAAAAATAAATAATAAGATATTTGAAAATGTATTAACAGTTTTCCATGCAGGCACCAACCAAAGTAAATGTATTATCGATTTTTTCCAAGATGTGTTTGTACATTTATTCGCATGTAATGATTCCATTTCAAACATTGGCTTCTAAGTGCATGATTAACCATAGAACCCCAAAAGGAGTTTTTATTATTTATTTTTTTTATTTAAAAAAAAAAAAACGAATCAATCACAAACTGCCACGTGTTAGTGGGGTCCGTGAACAGTGTAGGAAACCATCAAAAAGATACTCTTAATTAGAGATTTTGGGAAGTGATTTTTTGGTGACTTAGTGGAGCCCCCTCCTTAAAAAAACCCTCTAAGAATCCCTTAAGGACCCCTTTTAATCATGGTCTAAGACTTCCCATAGCATACTCTATCATATTTTGTGGAGCATTTTTCGTAAACGAAAAAGTAAATCCATCACTGGAAGCTAATGTAAGGGCATTTTTAACATAAGTTTTTTAGTATGGGGTTCTTATTTTTTATAAGAGACGTTTCTTAATTTTAACTAAGAAAACTTAAGAACCATCTATTAAATAAGAAACATAAAAAATGTCTCGGAAAAGGTGAAAAAAAATCAATCAAATTAAAAACTCCATCTTAACATATTCGGATTAAACATGACCTAAGTTTCCTTCACTCATTAAATGTAATGTGACTATGTGATTTTCATATACATCAGCTACTATCACTGTCAATATAAAATCTTCTTATGTAGAATTTCTTCGCATCTCCGCATATTTCCGTATCCAAATTGTTTTCTAGGGTAGACTTTTGGTGATCAAAAGTACTTAAATTATATGCGTTGTTTCCGTAAACCCTAAAACATTGATAGGATGTTCATTCCATACTAAATCCATTGAATAACAATTAATATTAAAATTATCACCTGAACAGCATAAACTCATCCACAGTATAAACCATCTAATAAATCGTTTACCTTGCAAAAGCAAACCATAAACCCCATGAGTAACATATAAAGAAGTTATTATTTTTTATTTAATTAGTTTGGGTCTTATATTTTGGCTAGTTATTAGTGGAGGGAAAAGAGAAAAAATGGAGTTCACCAAATGGAAATGGAGTTTTAAATAGGCTATGTACATATTTTATACGCCTTTAATTGTTTTAGATATTACAAGATTCTTCCATCGCAATTTAAGCTATATTTACAATATTATCAAAATTAATTTTTGGACCATAATTAATGGGACCTATCACCATAATATATGACTACCAAATAACGATAGATAGCTAATATAAATAATATACCATATTTATTTCCATAATACAATATTGACCACATGTATAGAAATGCATTTCACGTGACTTTATATAGTTGGTTTGTCTAAATAGTACTATGGTTGACAAAAAAGATTTGTCTAAACAAAAGTAGATTTATTTAAATAGTTACATTATTTAATCTTATACTAGATTTGATCCGCGCTTTGAAAGTGCAGATATATTTTTTGATCATTTGATAAAGTATACATGAATCTATAACTTTTTATTAGAAAACTAATAATTTTAAAATTGTTTTATTATAATGTTTAAGTCTCAACATAGTTTTATATTTGATCGAGGTTCGTTCTTGAATAAATAGATCTAAATGTTCATATATATAGTATATTTTAACATATATAATTTACTAATCTCTTAAATTTATCTAATATTCTATATACATATATGATAATTAAAATAATATAATTTGTCTGTTTAGATATGTCTTATATTATTTTAAATTATTTTTAATATGTTAGGACTCGATATAATTTCTAATAATAAAAAGATATATATATGATAATATTTTTTGAGGAAAATAATTTTTTTCTGACAATTTCCAAAAATTATTATTGATATGTTAAGTTAAATAATTTAATACACATTAATAGATTATTTGTTAAGATATTTGCTTACAAACATATTTATAATATCAATTTTACATACTGAATATTGATTTCAAACATTTTAAAATTAGTAAATTTTTCATTATTATTATTAATAAAAATATAGATAGTTTTTAGTTTAATATTTATAAAAACACTCTAAACTGAAAAATTATATAATTCTCTAAAATTATTATATAAAAATTTATAGTGGATACATTTTTTTGGAATTCACTATAAATAATTATTAAGATAATAAATATAGTGGTACATTTTGAAAATAAAATAATAAAGGAGAGAAATTATCCATAATTAATTGTCCTTTTAGTTTTAAAATATTTCTTAAATTAATTGTTTGATTAATATTAATTAATTATAGTATCCAAATAAGGAAGTAGTATTCCTTTGTAAATAACTGCAAAATAAAAGGGTGTAATCTTGATAGGAAGTCTGCTTAATAGTTAATAGTATAGATGTATTACTATGCTATCTTCACCTTACATTATCATCTAATAGTAACTATACAATTTTTTATAGAATCAGTATTGACAATGTAATTAAAACTGTTCTTAATATTGTTATCTAAACCAAATCTAAAACCAAACTGAAACTAAACTCAAATTCATATATAATTGAATAGTTATTATTAGTAAAAAAAATCCCAATCGAATAATTACCAAACGAAAATAAAAAATGCAATCTGAAATCAAATAAAAAACCGAACACAGTTTAAACATATTAGGAAATAAAAAGATATATTTATAAATTTGTCAAAAAAAATAATTTTCCATTTTAAAATAGCGAATCAAATTCTAAGTTATTAATTAATAAATGCAATCTTTTTTGGGTGATAACTTTTTAGCCTGGTATATTTATTAGAGGAATAATAAATTTATATTATAGACTTATTTAATTATTTTCTCTGATCTGGTAGATATGTTTAGGTGTGGGATAGTTAAGATCCGATATTGGTAATAATCAAATGGATGACTTATCACCATCACTGACAACAATAATCAATGCACTGGAACCCCCAAAGGATTTAGTGGCGTACAAATAGTACTCGTGTTTTTCCTTTTACAACAATAACTACAACCACTCTTATTTTCTATAACTAAAAAAATGAGCAAATGATGCTAGTACCTAATACCTATAACATTTATGTGACATTAAGTTAAGATTCACGCTTTACCTTACGCAAAATGAATATTATATATAAAAATATTTTTACATACTACTATTTAATTATATTATTTTATATATTATAAATAATAATTATATAGTAAATAATTGAGAAGTCAATAATTAATACATTTATTCTACTAAAATAAAATTATGACATATTGATAAATGTTATATCCAACTGTTTACTTTCATGTTTTACTATTTCAAAATAAAATATAATTCCTTATTCTTTGTAACTGCATATAACATTCTGGTTTTAAATTAAAAACGTAATTCTCTATTTATTTACGTAATGAGCAATTTAATAACTACATATTACTTCTAAAATCAACATCAATTATATTAAAACTGCTTCTTGCTTTTGACAGTTTTTATACGAATCTAACATGTTAATTTTATATAATTTAAATTAAATATTTAAATTAATTTTATCTTATATTACTCTATTCAAATCCGTCGTGTAGTACATGTATGATTCAAATCTGTTACATTACAATATAACATATATTCTATTAAACTCAGTTCTAATTACAACTTATACATTAGTTAAATTATATAGGTATTATAATTTTTTATATATTTTTATTAAAAGACTTACGTATGTTTTTTGTCAATAATTATAACTTTTATAATTAGGTAACCGTGAAGAAAATATAATATATTGCAAACTTTAGTAATAAAATTTAAAAATGATTTCTGAAATGCATATGGCACAAGTTTATAGTTATGCAACTTGACGTATTTATAGTCACCAAAAAATATATTAAATTAATTAATATTAAACATAAATATGATTAAAAACAGAAATAAAAAAATTATTTTTCTCAAAATAAATTAAACAAATAATATACTCGTCCTTCGAAAGGGCGGGTAAGAATCTAGTGTATAATTAAAGTGACATGATCACATAGATAAAAAGATTACTGTTATTTATTTACAATCAATTTCTCGTAAATATAGCCAAATAATCACTTAGTCTATTTATATGATATATAATTAACTTTAAATGATAGTAATATATATATAGTATATTTAATATGTTTATTTATTATATGAATCTTCTTACTAATATGGTTTTATAGCTATTTGGTATCTTTTGTAACAAAAACATTAACCATTGACAAAAAAATAATATGGAACTTTTAATAGTTTAGAATATTTTAAAAATTCAATGCAAATTTTGAAACTGAAATATTAAGCTCACAATACTTTTCAATGCAAATTCAGAAATTTAAATATTTTTCTGTTTTTCATAGGATATATAGTTTAATTTAAGTGATATATATATATATATATATATATTAATTTAAATATCTATTAAAAGAAAGTTTCAACTCATATGATTTTATGATCATTTGTATCTTGTTTGAGGAAGCACCATATCTAATTTTCCGTTTTCAGATCTCTGAACCTCCTTCATCAGCAGCGAGTGTGACATAGTGAGAACCCTCCTCATCTTCGGATCTATGGTCACGAGGGGCAGTGAGATGAACGGAGGGGTGACGAAACGGTCGGTGGAAATGGTCTTGCTTCCTAGGTTCTCAAGGACATGCATGGTGAGTCTTCACGAAGTTGGAAAGGTCTACTCGCGGAGGGGAACTTGCAAGTTAACACGCGATGGTGCTCTACATCCCAGTGCCGGTGGTGGTCCGGTGGTACGAGTATACACCATTGAAACTAGAGATGCTGAACCGGTCTTCATGCTACCATTGAGGCATGCCTTTCAGTACAAAGATGTTCTGTTTTGTGGCTTAGGAGCGGAGAATTCAACTGGCGGTCTTGTATATGATCAAGGGTCGAAAGGTGAGGAAGTGTTGGTCATGTGTTTCATTCTTTATCCTTAGGAGAACAATGCTAAAGGCGAATGTATAATCTTGATTGTGTATGTCACCTATAGTGTTCAATGCTTTTGTCAATTGTGGTTCAATTAGTAGGATTAAGAACCAGCTTTTGTTGTGTTTCTGTAAGAGTTTATGTTTATTGGGGTGCAATTACAACAAGACTTAGATTGGATAATGTAGGGTCCCTGGATGTTATAAATCCCTTTGTTTATAAGTGAGATTCAAGCACTCTTGTTGTGTAAAATCATACCCTTCGGTTAATATAAATTTGATGATGAGTAAAAAACAATACCAATTACAAATGACAACTAACAAACACTAATTAATCAAAAATATAAATAATAAATGCTTAGCAGAAATCATTAATAAGTGTCATAGTGTGAAAAGATAGAGTAGTTGAAAGCAGTTATAAAAAGGAAGTCTCAGCTAAGACGGTGTGTCGGGAATGGAAGTGGAAAGAAAATTAAAATAGAGGTAAGACCATCTTCAACCCATTTTTATGTTCCTCTAACTTTATTATAAATGTGGATTTGTTCCAATGTATTTCTATAAAATAGAGTTTTTTTTTTAGGGAGAAATATAAAGAAATATTATTTTTATTTCTAAATATAGAGACAAAAATAGCGTTCGTCAGCATTTTCTTCTAAATAGAGCAAGTCTATATCAAGTTATACATTTAAACAAACCACATATATAATAGAGATTTTTATTTTAGAAAAAATATAAAGGGAAGTTGATAATAGAGATTTCTAATAAATTAAAAAAACTGAATTAATAAATTATAAAATTAAAGTTTATTTTTAAAAATATTATGTTAAAATAAAATTTATAACAAATATATGAATCTAAAGTAAGAATTTTAAAACAACCTATCTAGCAACGCCTGTGTTTTGATTTGCTATGCTCTCTATGCATGTACTTGAAAGAAACAATTTTTTTTTCAAAAGAAAAACAGAAATATTATTATGTCCTATTCTAAATACAAGTTATTAGAAACAATAATAATTATTTACTAATATATGATACAATTAATAAAATATTATAAACATAAAAAAAATTAGTGATCAAAAGAATAATGAGGAATTTGCCAAATCTGACTCAAAACTTGATTTTAAATGCAAAAGTATACACAACATCAATCTAATGCAAAACTAACCCAATAGCCTTATGAAATTACAATTAAACCCTTATGACCAAACAAAAAACCATAATTTATTTTGACGAATATAACCCTGGAAAGTCTTCTAAGATTGTGGAAGTCGTCTGGACGACTTAGCTTTAAGTCGTCTGGAAAACTTCCACAAGGTGTCGTCCAGACGACTTCCTGGAAGTCGTCTCGTATAGTTGATCTTCAAATAATTTATAAATTTTATAAAAACTATTTTTCAGAGAAAAAAATTGAAATCATGTAATTATAACATTTTTAAATAATATAAATTAATATATAGTTAAATTTAATTATTTTTGAGTGAATATAATAAGTCATGGTATTCTTTGGTTTAGGGTTAAATAACATATGTTGTAGTATTGTTTGTATTATTAGCATTTAGTTTTCTGAAAGCTCAATTTTTTGTTTGAAAAATTAATTTTTTACTATTTGTGTTTATTTCTGTGTATATTAAACATTTTTAAGTTAAATTTTATTTTAATGAAGTGTTTAGTTAGTTAATTAAGTTTAGAGTTTATTTAGGGTGTAAACGACTTACTTGTAAGTCGTCTGACGAATAGTATTTACGGGGTGGAAGACTTCGAGGATGTCTTCTCGTAGTTTTTACCTCAGGAAGTCGTCTGATGAATAGTATTTACCAGGTGGAAGACTTCCTGAACGTCTTCTCGTGGTTTTAACCTCAGACGACTTCCATGTAAGTCGTCCATACCGGACCGACCTTTCATTTTACCATTGTACATTAAACTTAACTTGATAATTTACCGTACATATAAATACTATTTTTTTCCCTGTATGTAGAAAAAAACACGAAACCCTAGCGTCGTTTCTCTCTGAGGCGATTTTGAAAGCGAATCTTCTTTTTCCATTGAATCTCCCATTTTCTGTCGTTCTCACCGCCACTAATCTCGCGTTTTGCGACGAATCTCGTTTCTCCTTCACGACGAATCTCGTTTGTCCTTCATAACTAACTAACCATCCGTTTTTTTATCAGATCTGAAACTGCGTCGCCGGTAACTTAAGTTGTAGTCTTGATTTTTGCAGATCTGTAACAGCTAGTATTGCATAACTTCCCCGACTGTAAGTCATCCATTTTTTTATTTATTTACGTTTTCCGGGGTTTGCGTCCTCTCATTCTAGCGAAAGACTACTAAGAAGACTTCCTGGAAGTGGAAGACTTCGTAGAAGACTTCGATGAAGTCTTCTAGAGTGTAAGAGTTCGTAAAAGACCTCCTCGAAGACTTCCAGAGTGTAAGAGTTCATAGAAGACTTCCGGGAAGACTTCGAAGTCTTCTGAGAAGTCTTATAATCTAGAAAACTTCTTGGAAGTCTTCTGAGAAGTCTTACACTCTTGAAGACTTCATGGAAGTCGTCTGAAGTCATCTCACTAAAACTGACATGCAAAGTATATGAATTTTGAGATGTTGGTTATTGATTTTTTGCAGACCGAAAAATGGGTTTATCATAACTACCACAGAGGATATATACATTAGGGGAAAGTCCATTCCCGTCAAATCCAAGGAGCTGAATTTTGGATGGGCATCAAGGCTGGTACATTATATCCTCAGTTTCCAACTTGACATTAAGAAGAAGTATGAGCTCTGGAGTCTCGTTGGTCCAAAGCCACTGAGGTTATCGCTGATAGAGTTTTAACACCTCACTGGTTTGAAGTGCAATTACATCGAGCACCTGGAAAATCCGAGGTGTGAGGTAACGAAGGAGATGTCTTCTTTCTGGGAGATGATGGGAGTTGATGTCGATGCTGGTCCAAATTCTGAGCAGATCATAGCAGCATGTCAAAGATGCCAAGACTTGACTCCGGATGATCGTATGCGGCTCGGATACCTTGCCATCTTCACTGGATTCATTGAGGGGAGAAAATACTCAACAACTACAAGGGCTAGTCTAGAAAGGCTAGTGATGGAATTGGAAGAATTTGAAAATTATCCATGGGGAGAGTGGCATTCAAGGTGTTGATGGACTCTATGAGGGGAAAAGATTTGAGAAAGACTTACATTGTTGATGGGTTTGTACAAGTTATCCAGGTGTGGGTCTACTATGCTTTTCTAGAATTGGCTACCAATTATGGGAACCTCATACCAAACAGATCGTCTCCACCGCTGCTGGCTTACAAGGGTGGCAAAGGACGCAAATTTTTTAATGAGGCCATCATCATACATGTATTTAAACGTCACTCCCTAAGACTTGGCAAAAGACTTGTAGTCTTCTAGACGACTTAACTTTAAGTCTTCTAGACGACTCAACTTTAAGTCTTCTAGACGACTCAACTTTAAGTCTTCTAGAAGACTCAACTTTAAGTCTTCTAGAAGACTCAACTTTAAGTCTTCTAGAAGACTCAACTTTAAGTCGTATGGAAGACTTAACTTTAAGTCGTCTGGAAGACTGAACTTTAAGTCCTCTAGAAGACTTAAATTTAAGTCCTTTGTTAATCCGTCAAATATCTAAGTTGATATCTTTTATTACTGCATACTAGCGTGATCAACTTTGTTGAGAAGGATTTCAGTGAAATGTTTCCACAATGGAACTTTGATGTAGAGGATACGGCCGCGGAGAACATAATTAAACTCATGTATGGAAAACCTAAATAGAAGTGGACCATGGATTGCTGGAAAGTGGTCGGTATTATCTTGTGGGTCAATGCAATGACGCAGCTTGTGTTACTTGGATATTTGTTTCATGTGTTACTTGGATATTTTTTTGATTTGACCATTTGTGCTGGGATCTTTTCTTGTGTATGACTTCCTCTTGTACATCGAAATTGCAGAGTGAAAGTATAAATGGGGCAAAAGCGGGACAAAATAACGCCCAAGAACCGAGTGGGTCCACAGAACCTAGTGGGTCTAAAGATCTGACTCTTCTGATAGCAAAATTTCAGAGGAGAAAGCTCCTAAACATGAACCTGAACCGAGCGTTGTTCTATTGGACAAACAAGAACCTACCATTCAGATTTACAACAGGGAGAAAACTAGAAGGCAGACAAATAAGGATGCTGCAATGATGGTTGTTGCCGGAGAAAGAGTGATAAAAAAAGGAGACTTTCTGCCTCACATCAATCTCCTTTTCAGGGAAACAACACAGCCAAAACGATCTTTCCAAACTTAAGGTTGGCCGAGGCTCATGATCCTTTTGCACCCGTTGAACAAGAAGAATATACGAAGGTGCTTGTTGACTGGCTTAAAACGTGATCCGTATTTTAGAACACCTGCTCATAGAAAACCAAACTGGTTGTCCAAGTTTGTGGTATCATAACCCTCTTAACCCCCTTTATTATGGCTCATGGACTCGGTAAATTTTTATGCACTAATTTACTTTGATTCTCAGAAGACTTACCAGTAAGTTGTCTGGTAATTCTTCTCTAGAAGACTTTCCATATAAGTCTTCTGTGAAGTCTTCCCAAAAGACTTTCATATAAGTCGTCTGTAAGTTTTTGGTAAGTCTTTCATAAGTGTTAAATCTGTCTGACTTGTATTGTTTTATATGCAGCATATGGATGCTTTTATGAATTTGCTGAGACTCCCGTAAATCGTCTGGATAAACAAGTTAATTTTATGACGGACGACTTACATGTAGGTCGTCTGAGTAAAAATAAATATTTAAGTTTTGTTTTTTTAATTGCAAAAATAACCTGAGACGACTTACATATAAGTCTTCTAGTTAATATTAAATATTTATTTTTAATCCAGATGACTTACAAGTAAGTCGTCTGGAAAAAGTCAAATTTCTGACACAATTTGGTCAAATGCAAAACTCACATGTTTATCCTAGACGACTTACGGGAAGGTCTTTTATGGTACTTTTGAGATTTTTTTGTTTACAAAGAAAATCAGACGACTTCCAGATAAGTCGTCTCTCTAAAAATACATATAAAAGTCAATTGGCAAAACTAACAATCTGCATTGATCAGATGACTTTCGTGTAAGTCTTCTACGTCCAACAAGACTTACACGAAAGTCCATCTAGGCGAACAAATCTGGGGAAAAATTGATTTCATACCTTAAATTAGTGAGATAACTTCCTTAGCACACATAATTATTTTCCAAGCATACATAAGCTCACAAGAAATCGACCCAGCAAGAATCGTAAGTTTGAATCAAAATCTTGAATTTTTAAGATGAATATAGAGAGAAAGTGAAAAAGATTTTGTTTTTGAGCATAAGAAATGAGATAAGAGGATTGAAAACCAATTTTTAGGTGCATTAAGAGCTTCAAATTGGTTGTTCATGGTGGTTGGTGTATTGATGGCAGTGACATTATTGTAAATACTTGATGAAGATGATGATGATAGAGTAAAATACTCATTTTCGAAAAAAAAGAAAAACAAAGTAATGGCATTTTCGTGAATAATCAAAACTTTTAGGGTGAATAGGACAAATGAAAATTTCAAAAAAATCATAGGTTTAGTCTTGTGTTTGACCTCAAATTTGAGTTATTTTTGCAAAATGCCCAAGAATAATACTAACAAAAGTATTGTTGTAATTATTATGATTAAGAAAATAAAAATAATATACAGGTAAGAGTGAAAAATAACTATGAATCAATTTATTGCTCAAAATAAAATATTAATAAATATTAAAACTTGCACAGTCAAAAAGCTTATAAAATTTGAAGAATTCAAAATATTGTGAAAGTGGTGATCGCTGGAGATAGTGGAATTTTATAAAAAAGGTTCTTTATTAGATACTATACATAACTTACAGATTTGTAAATAAATTATGACAAAGAATGGTTTGTTAATTGATAATTTGTTAAATATTTTTCCTTTGAAACTATATTTTCAGTGTATATCCTGAATAACAGTGTATTTGTTCTAAAAATTAGAGTTAATATTCACCTTTCTAGTAATCTATTTTAAAAGCGTTTTAGTAATAAAAATTTGCAATGTTTTATTAATTATCTTTTAAAATTCATAGTTATAAAGTAAATTTTTAATTTTACAAAAATATATTTATATTATTATAACTGTTAATAAGTATATGTTGAATAGTTCTAATAATACTCACTGAGTAGTATTTATTTATAATATTATTTAGTAATTTAAATGAATTAGTTATAATTATATCTAAAATTATTTAGAATATAAATTTTAAATCATATAATTTTTTATTTAATATTATATTAATAATGAAAATGAGATTTTTATTATCAAGAAAACCTATATTTCCGAAAAGTTCCAGAATATGTATTAATTTAATATTATATTTGTAATGCATTGTTTTAGTAAATGAAATTTAAGGCATTGGATAAAATAATATCTGCCTATAAATAAGAGAGCTGAAACCCAAACAATTCAGAAAGCTTCTGAGATATAAACAAGAACTCAGAGCCACGCAAGAAAAACAAGAAAGAATGTAAGTTCTTGAAAAATGCAGCTTTGGTCATGATTTCGTAAGAATTTTGTCTGTGTTTTTTTAATTATTATGGAACAGGGAAAATGGTGGTAGCAACGTGTTGAAGCCAATGGACTCTGAGCAACTGAGAGAGTACGGGCATCGAATGGTGGACTTCATTGCTGATTATTACAAAACCATCGAAACTTTCCCTGTCTTAGCCAAGTTCAGGTCACTTTCTTGTCCTAAGAACATCAACATGTTAAGGATTTTATTCAATCTGTTCATGTTGTGTGAAAAAACCTCTGCATATGCTCCAAAAGTTTCATACTTTCTGTGAAATTTGCTATGTTTTTTTTCTATCCTAAGGGGTTAACCAAATTGGCATGGTCGACACGTTAGACTTTGATGTAGTTGTGTGTTTGAATCTCTCTGGTTTATTCACATTGTTGATATTTTACATGTCTCTGATACAGCCTGGTTATCTTCATAACCTTTTGCCTGATTCAGCACCAGACCACCCTGAAACGTTGGAACAAGTTCTTGATGGTGAATACCCACTTTAAGTTTTGGACTATTTCGGATACATTGGTTGAGCATAGATAGATCTGATATGAGTTTTGTTTTGATTTTTGTAGATGTTAAAACGAAGATATTACCTGGAGTAACTCATTGGCAAAGCCCTAGTTTCTTTGCTTATTACCCTTCAAACAGTAGCGTTGCAGGGCTCTTGGGTGAGATGTTGAGTGCTGGTCTTGAACTGTTGGTTTTAGTTGGGTAACTTCTCCAGCTGCCACTGAGCTTGAAATAATCGTTCTTGATTGGCTTGCAAAACTTCTCAACTTACCCGATCAGTTTCTCTCCAAAGGTTATATACTATAAAAGCATCAAACCTTGTCATAGCAATGTTTCTGCTTCTAGATAGGTGTTGGTTAAGTTGCATTTGGTTACATTTGGGTTCAATCATGTGTTTCTAACTTAAACCAATTAGTAATTATTGGACTGATTCAAATCTCCTATATATTAGTTAGAGTATTCCTAGTGAAAAATGAAAGTATTCACCAAAAATAATAGTATTATAATAAAAGAGTTCTTCAGAATAAAAAACTTATGCAAAATTTCGTCATAAAGAGACTTTTGTATAAATCTCTCAAAATTTGAGAGACTCTCCTATTATAATATTTTTTTTGTGAGAGACTTTTGTCAAGAAACTCACACTATGGATGTTCTTATGTTCTATCAAAACTCTTAATGTGGAAACTTATACTTTTGCACAAAATCTTTTGAGATTAAGGCTCATGTACCATCAAGATAATGGATCTCTTAGTCATTAATCTTGTAGGCTACCATTATCGAGTCTGGGAGCACAAGCCACTTTTTTGGGTCAGATTATAAGAATGTGCATCGATTACTAAACATTGTAGTGTTAGGTTTATGAGCTATGATATTATGGTGAACTCCGACTTATCATGTGCTGACATATTAGACCAATTGATAAGTAATAGATTGGTCCAAATGTCTTATATAATATTATGTCTCGTCAAACTCCTCTATGTGGAGCTTATATTTTTAAACACAATTTTATAAATTAAGATCTTGACCTATTAATCTCTTTATAATCCCAATATATTATAGGAAATGGAGGTGGAGTCATCCAAGGGTCAGCTAGTGAATCTGTTCATGTTGTTGTGATTGCTGCACGCGATAAGGTCTTAAGACGGGTTGGCAAAAACGCTCTTGGGAAGCTAGTTGTGTACTCCTCTGACCAGACACATTCATCTTTCCAAAAAGCTTGCCAGGTGAAGTTTTTCAGATTTAATCAAAGAAGTTTGTGGGAAGAATCTAAATTTGTTTCTGCTGGTTTATGTTCATGAAAGATAGCTGGAATCCATCCAGAGAACTGCAGGGTGCTGAAAGCAGATTCCTCTACAAATTACACTCTCCGTCCAGAATTGCTTCAAGAAGCTGTTTCTCGAGATCTTGAAGCTGGATTGATTCCATTCTTCTTAGGTGCTAATGTAAGCACTAGCAAGCCTGTTACTTATTTACCCTCTCAAAGCTTGTTCTCACAAAAAGATTATTTTGTTATTTTCAGGTTGGAACCACTTCTTCAAGCGCAGTTGATCCATTAGCTTCACTAGGAAAGATAGCAAAGGTTATTTATTTTATATGTTTCTGACAAACTTCATGCAGAGTTGTTTTTTTTTCCTTTTTTGTGCATGCAGAGTTATCCACTCTATTAAAATAGTCATTCTAGAAATTTACTATACAAGAGTTATAGTTAGATCATTTAATCACTAACTTACCAAATTAAACTAAATATAGAATAAATGTAAATGAGATTAGTATCTAAATAAAAGATTAATAAAGATATCTAAATTTTAACAGATTTTACGTGATTTTGGGTAATTAATTTTGGAATGAGATAATATAGTTCAGTTTTGTTAAAGATTATAATATTAACTTCTTATATAAAGCAACATAAGCAATGATTTTGGTCTACAATTTTTTGTGTGGTAATAATAAAAACACAAAACTGAAATATAATATATTAAATAAAATAATATTTTATACTATCAAGTAATTTATTTTGGTCACATATCAACATTTCAAAAATACATATTTTCAAACAAAAATATGATAAAATTAGTAATATCTCATATAAAACTTATGTTTATAATTAAATTTTTTAGTATGATATTACATTTTTAAATAAATAAACAAAAAGTGGTTAACATATGAATTAAATTTCATCAAAAATCAATTTCACCTAATATAAAATTTTCAAACTACTCTTATATAAAAAAAAACTAAAACTAATAAAACGTATATATATATATATAACTTATTTTATATTTTAGATGTTGCTTCTAACTTATTAAAGTTGAAGTACCTTTTTGAACTAACCACTAATTCAATTAATTACCTACAATTTTTGCCACTGCCTTAATAATAACTTTGTATTTAAATTAGTCATTAATTATTGTCATATAAAAATTAATATATCTTATTATTTTTGCCATTGCCTTCATAATAATTTTCTTTATTTGTGAGTTTACACCATAAACTTTCATATATAATAGTAGATTTCCAGAATACACAGTTTTTTTGGGTTGCTTTCCGAGTTAAAAAACTGTATGATTATATTTTTATGAAATGTCATTTGGTATAGTCCATGTCATGGTTTTAGCTTACTATGATTCTAGATTTCATGAGCTAAAAAAACCAGTATACTAATGGTTTATTTGAATCCTACACTAAGGTTGTTAGATAAATTACCTGTTGTTAAAGAAAATCTTTAGTGTAATCTAATTTAATAAACACAATGAACATATGTATCCGGGATACTAATAACTACATTGCCATAAATATAACAATTTAGATAATATTCCTAGCTATTTTAGCTAATTAAATATATTTAAAAATATATTTTTGAAATGTTTCTGTCTAAACATATATTTGTTTAAAATTCCGAATATCAAATTTGAACTTTAAATACAACTTTGAATCAAAATATTTAATTTAAAAAATTAAAAGTATACTTGTAACTCTATTATTTTATAATTTAATGTTTGTTTACCAAAATAAAATTCTGTAAAATGCAAAAAAACACAATTTCATAAATTATAAAGCTTGGGAGCTAAACACACTGAATAATACACACTAATGTCAAAACTGAATAATGTATGAATCTATAACATGAATACAAACAATTAATTGATGGCATTCTCAGCGGTTAAAAACATATTATAATAAAAAATAAACATTTGCGTGGATGCGGAGTTAAAGCTCTAATGTAAAATAAAAGTACATCCACGCTGTTGCGGGGGAGCAACTCTAGTTATTATTATTTTGACGTCGGCTTGGTAGAGAAATTAAAGCATAGAAAACTGATGCTATTTCTCTTTACTGCATTCGCAGAGCAATGAGATGTGGTTTCACGTGGATGCAGCATACGCTGGAAGTGCTTGTATATGTCCAGAGTATAGACAGTACATTGATGGAGTAGAAACTGCAGACTCGTTTAACATGAATGCTCACAAATGGTTCCTCACTAATTGTGATTGTTCCGTTCTTTGGGTGAAGGTATATATGCCCTCTTTTTAGCCTCTCTTTCTTTCTCTCTTCGCGTATTGAAACAAAAAATGATTTGATAAACAGGATCAGTGTGATCTCACTAATCCTTTTCAACAAATCCAGAGTATCTCAAAAACAAGGTAAGAAGGATTTTGATTTCTTATTCAAATCTTACTAGATTATAGTACTATTCTTATTATCAACTTTTTTTTTAATTTTTTGGTAGGCCTCTCAGGCAAACTTGGTTGTTGATTACAAAGATTGGCAAATCGCTCTCTCACGAAGATTCAGGTTCTTTGCTCTTTCAGGAGTCAGGAACATCTGAATATATACAAATATACTGAAATTTTGTGTGTGTGTTTTAACAGATCATTGAAACTATGGATGGTTTTAAGGCTCTACGGAGCTGAGACCATGAAGAGCTATATAAGAAACCATATCAAACTGGCTAAAATTTTTGAACAACTTGTCTCTCAAGATCCTAACTTTGAGGTTATCACTCCTCCGATCTTTTCTCTCGTCTGCTTTCGTATGGTTCCTACCGACAACGATGAAAACAAGTGTAATGATCGAAACCGCGAGCTACTAGAGGCAGTGAATTCCTCTGGGAAACTCTTCATTATTCACACTGTAAGTACTAACATGAACATCCCTCTCTCTGTGTTTTGTTCTTCTTTCTTCTTGTTGGCTAATGTTGTTATGTATTGATTTGTGTGGGAAACAGGCTTTATCCGGAAAAATCGTTCTACGTTTTTCCATAGGAGCGCCCTTGACAGAGGAGAAGCACGTGAAGGAGGCATGGAAGGTTATCCAGGAGAAAGCCTCTTACTTGCTTCGCAAGTGAATAAGATAAAAAAAAAACTATGACAAAACCAAAGTGCTAGTTTGGTTTGGTTTTATTCGATTTTATATAATCATATTAAATAAATAAACTTACGATTCTGGACAGCCTGGAATTGGTGAGTTGGGAACTTGGGTTTGATTTCGAGAAAATTACATGTACACCTACTTTGTTACTACATGTTTTTCTGTACAATGTGAGCAATAAAAATTGTATGATTATAAAAAATATTTAAGTAATATTCAATATTTTGTAAAATATTTTATATTTATATTATTATATTATTTAATATCATTTAAATAGATTTATTTTAATGATGTTATATTAGTTATTTTTCACATTATAAAAAGTTTACCAAAAATATAAATTTATAATAAATATTATTATCATGCAATATTTATCCATAAGCCATATATGTTATCAATTATAGCATGCTATGTCTTTTTTTAGTGAAAATCATTGTGAAGATGACATGTGTCAAATCACTTCTCAAATAATATATTAGGAATTGTTAATTTAGATCTACATGTACTTTCAGCTTGTCATTTACCTCTTTTTTTTTAAAATACTCAAAATATGTATGATTATAAAAATAGACTTAAATAATATTTAAGATTTTGTAAAATATTTTATATTTTTATTATTATATTATTTAGTGTCATAGAAATAAATTTTCTTTTAATGATGTTATATTAGTTATTTCTTACATTCTAAAAAATTTACCAAAAATATAAATTTAAATTAAATGTAATTGCCATATCATATTTATCCATAAGCCATGTCATCAATTATAACAAGCTATGTCATTTTTTTCCAATGAAAGTGATTGTGAAAATGTCATGTGTCAAATCACTTCTCAAATAATATACAAGAGATTGTTGATTTAAAATTACATGTACTTTTAGCTTGTCATTTACCTCTTCTTTTGTAAACTACTCAAAAATCCTTTTCTCTTTCACCTAATATCAGAGTACCCTAATTGAAAATTGGGAAATATTTGGTATGGGGGATAAGGATGGTTTTAAGAGGAAACTATGTTTATATACTATACCGATAATTATCCTTTCATGTTTTTTATTGCTGACTGAGGTGCTTAGATGGATATGTCATTTATTGTAGGTTTATGTGTTTCTGCAGTGCAGAGATTATTTATCAAGATGATCATGGAGAGAAGGTTAGAATACAATAATGAATAGGCATGGGCGTTCGGATACATGTTCGAGTTTGGATCGGATATTTCAATGTTCGGGTAATTGAATTCGGTATAGTGTATAAACTCGTTCGGTTATTTTCTTATTTTGGGTAGAGTTCAGATATTTTTATTTCGGGTTAGGATAATTTCAGATATATCTGAAATCTAAAGTTAAAAAAAAACAAAATGCATGTTCTATTTTGTCTCTAAATCGTTCATGATAATTTAAATAGTCCAAAAACACATGAAATGTAACAACAACAGCAATAATCTGTCCATAAACACAATGAAAACATCAATAAAGTTCATAGATTAAGCAAGCAAACCAAACTAAAAGAGTTTATGCTTCCAAACATAAATGATAATACAAACCAAAAAGCTTCCTTGTCCTTCATACTGTAACTAAGAAAAGAATTGCCAAGTTAGAAGAATCTCTCGTTTCAGCCACTGCTCCGTCCACATCAAAACCTCTACCATGTAATGAGTCAAACAACTCATATATGGTTCTATTATCCTGCCACTACTGTTGAATGCACTTTCAGATGCAATTGATGAAACTTGAATATCAAATAGATCTCAAGCAGTCTGTGAAAGAATTTGATACTTTTCATTGTTGTCTTTCCACCAAAAGAGCATATCATAATCAGTTCCAACCATCAAGTCTAGTACCTCAACAACAGCCTTTAGATAAGCATATAACTCGTTTAAGTCTCTCACTCCGATCTCCTTTAACATATTTTTGTACCTTTTCTCTATTCTATTATCAAAAATTTCATCCTCCACAGTATATGTTGACTGCTCTTGAGTAGATTGTGAAGAATGAGTAGAATGAGATGTTTGCCTTCTTGCTTCTGCTTTTTGCCATTCCTCTCACTATACTCACTAAATAAGCCATTCATAATGGTCATAACTTAATCATGGAGCAGCTTAGCTTCTACAGTATCTTCCCCATAAAGCTCCTCAAAACACATCTTTGTAAATTTCATCTTTTACTAGGATCAAAGACAATATCCACGACCAACATCTTGTTAATATTTTTCAACCCATCCCAATACTTATCAAACTTCCTACACATCTCCTCATCTTTGACTTTCAACTTAGTATCATAGCTATTACAAAGAACCTTCAACTTTGATGTGAGTTGACTATCTCACAATAACACTTGTGGGCATTTAGATTTGTAGAAGCTGAGATTATTAAGGTGGAGATGTAGAAAATAATGAGAAACCTTTCTAACCTTTCAACTGCGCGCCAATCATCCGTGGTTAGAGTTCCAACTATTTTTTTTTCCTTTTTCAAACTCCATGAAATGATCATTGTTCGTCCTCAAAACCCATCTTATCAAATGCAACCTTTAACTTCAGTGCCCTTTGTAATATCATGTAGAGTTCCACCTAGTGCTAACATTTAGAGGCAAGTTCCCTCTTTTCATTTTACCAGAGTCGACCTTGACTTCAATAGTCTATTGCCTAGTTGTTCCTGATCTAACATACACAATAGCATTGTGGATTGCAGTAACACTTGCATCTACTTCAGCTAATCCTTCCTTCACAATAAAATTAATTATGTGACCAGCACACCTCATATGCATAAACTCACATTTCATGAAAAATGCTTCATTCGAGACCAGAGAGAAACTATGTTAAAAATGCATCAAACCATTGAATATAGCATTGTCTACTGTCTCATAAAAATTCTTCTCTATTCCCACTCAACTAGACATTCTAAAAGGACAGATGTGATGATTTTCCTTTATGGTCCATGACATACTTAAACACAATGATCAGTTTCTTTACGCGCCAGTTGGCATCAATCTAATGGGCTTTTATAACCATATAGCTACAACCTGCAAAGCGATTAATAACAATTAGAAACATATAATCATTTTTGTTGACTAAGCAACATTTCATGTTACTTTTGAAATCCAAATTTCGGTGGTCAATGAGATTCTTTGCTTGTTAGATTTGAACCATTGTATAAGAGCAGCCTTTCTCTTAATATACATCTCCACAATTTTCCTTGTGACGGTCCTTCTTGATTGAAGATCATGCAAGTTCACCTAAACACAAACCATAACTATCACATATATTTTAGTCGGACACTAAAACCAAAAATGCATTATAAAAATTTGATAATTACTAACCTTATAAGAAAAGTGTTTCCATCCTACACCCTATGTAAAAGAAAATGGCAATTTTGCCAGTACAATCAGTTCATTTGTTGCTTCCAAAAAAATAGTCTCTGAAACTTTGGTATTCTTCAGACAACCTTCTTTATTTATAACATGTTTTCCATGCCTTGTACTGCTTACTTCTCTGAAGATGATTGCGCAAATTTGTTGTTCTAGACTTTGTTGGACATGTGAAATGCTTCAGACATTAATTGCACATGCATTTGTCCCTATTGTCTTCTAGTCTTTTGGAATGACACCACACGTCTCTCCTTGTAGGGAGTACACATTTGGCTCAACTTGCTTCTGTTTCATTATTATCTTCATTGAACCATATTGCTTCCTTTTCCCTCTATGATCATTATCATGTGTCATGAACTCATTTTCTTCACCATCTCCATGTAAATTTATGTTACCTTGAAAGAGAGATGATGATGAACCCATCTGTTAATATTAAAACACAAACAAATTAAGTTCTTCACTCGCTAAAATATTTTATATGCTTTGTATATCAAACTTCACACCATCATAAGTCAAAAGAAAATGAACAAGTTGTGCAATGATTCTCATATGTAAAGCTAAATTGCCTAGGCATGAGATTGCGTGTACACTCACTAATCCTCGATGAAAAACCATATCATTGCTTACTCATAAATATTAGAAACATAAATATCCACATACAAAAACAAACAACAAACATACTAATAGATTAGAAGAAATATAAATATATCTTTCCACGTTTTCTCTTAAAAGCAAAGAGACAAGTGAATGTTATTGTTGTGGCAAATAAGGACAATGATTGTATTCAATTTGGCTAGGAAGAAGTAAAAACTTTTATATGATCTAATCTTAAACCCAGGTCTCAGTATTAGATACTTAAAGGCACATATACATGAATTCAGATTTTACATTAAAACCCAACGAATACGCCGTAATAATTTGTATATGTTTCCGTAATTCAGTCTAATGTTACAAAAACTTGTAATGATCTTCAAAACATCATAAAAATATCAAACTGAACACAAACAAGTAAATCAAGTTTACAAACAAAATCGACTAACTTCTAAGCATTATACAAACTGAAATCAAACTTCTAATCATCATAGAAACAAAATCAAAACAAAATCAATCAAAAAAAAGTAATCGACAATTACCTCTGATGGTTTTCTCGACGTGGACGAATAATAATAATAAGAAGAGAAAAGAGTATTTGGGTTTTCCATGTTGTTAATTAAGAGATTAAATCTTATTTAATTAAGATTGAGGATCTGAGAATCTATATTTCGGGAACACTAAACGTTTCGGTAGATTGCACGACTTGATTTTGAGAAAGGAAATAATCATAAAAGGTAAGTTCTATGTTAGTACTGTTTAATTTTGGTTATGGTCAGGTGGGTTGGGTATCGGGTAATAACTGATCGGGTTCGGTTATCCATAAATGGTAAAAATGAAAATCGAACCGAACCGCTTACATTAGGCCGGGTTCAGGTATCGCGTTATTATGCCCATGCCTAGTAATGAAGAACAATCAGTGGTACCAAGATTTTACTCTATGCATAAATTTGGAGCTGAAGTTATAGGTGAAAATACACCGGAAATTTAGTAGACATCAAAGCAGGTCTAAACAGGTTTTATATTATAAAAAGGAATTGGTTTCTCGAATATTGTGGTGGTTATTGGGGTTTCCAAATTTTGGTTTTTTTTTCTTTGAAAAACGACTAAGTTTTTGAAAAACAATTATGCTGGTTAATTATCTATATCCAGCTTTTGTTAATTTTCAAATCTTAAAAGTGTAATTTTTCTTTTGACAAGGTAAACATTTTTTTAATGACCTGCTCTGCTATAACAGTTTGATGGTATATGAATTAAAACCTTTGATGTTTTAGAGCTAAATTCATTTACAATTTTGAATAAGAACACAAAATTAGAGGGCGCACCACTTCTACCTCTATTATCGGTGGACTTGGACCCTTATACAAGCATCCACATTTTGCTAGAAGTCTAAAACCAATATGCACTCAAACACATCAACGTCTTCAGCACCTTTGAATTTCAATTTTTTTTTTTTTTGTAAAATTTAGTATATAATTAAAAAACCATCTCTATATTATAACTAATGTAAATTATATTAAAAATTACAAAAATCATTACTTTAATTTATAATATATACTTTACTTTCTAACTGAATTTTCCAAAAAGAAATTTCGCACTTTCAAAGCGAAGGCCAAATCCAGTTGTAATTATGAAAGAAAAGTAAGAATTATAATCTTAAAGGGGGTTCTGTTTTATAGTATAGATTTTTGTATTTTGTGTGTGTTTTATAAATAGTTCAATATATTTTTTTAAATAAGAATATATTCAATTGGCATTGGTTGTAATTATAGGAAAAGCAATAGGAATTTCCCAAAAAAGGTTCTTGTTTTAATAGTAATGATTTTTTTTAAAATTTTTTTGTCACAAACTTAAATTTTATATTGCAATTTGTCATGATTATATTAGTTAACATGTTAAAAACCAAGTTTATATAATAAAATAAGATTTAACTCATCTTAATTTTTCTTATTTACATGTGTTCTGATTATGTTAATTAGAAATTTAAATATTTTTAAGGATTTTTTAGAATTGATTTTTTTTAGAGAAGCAATTTGCTATTAAATAATTCTATACTAGATTTTCATCCCGAACGGACGTGCGGGTATTTTTTCATTTTAAAAATGTAAAATTTTATATTATCATAAACATTTTAAATATTTGATTACATTTTAATGTTAGATATCGTGAAAATTTATAATTCTATTTTTAGATTTTTTTATTTGACATTTTTTTTAAAATATGAGTAATTATAATATAAAAAGATATTTGCTTAAGATAAATTATATTTTCATGTTATGTTTAAAAATATAATTTAAAATCTATAATATTAGTATTTGTTGGAGTTTATAAGTAAATATATTGTTCTATTTAAATAAAAAATCCGTATTATTTTAGTATATTTTGTACATAGTAGCATATGATATTATTTTGTGATTCTTTGAGATAGAATCTTTTTGGATGTTAAGGTATTAAGTTTTTCTGATTTTTATTATTAAATTAAGATTTCAAAATATTATATTACTGTTGATTGCTACAGCATAATTTATTTTTATATTTTATTTGAAAATTATAATTTAGCATTTATTATTTTATTTTAAAGATTTGGAATATTATGATTTTGTGTTTGTAATATTTTATTTTAAAATTTTTATATTTTGTCAAGAGAAGTTTAGAAAATTATGCAACTGTTTTCAAGTTTGGAAGATTATATGACTTATGTTTTTTTTTGCTACTAAATTAATTCAATATTTTTAATAAAAGTATTCATTACATATTGAAATGCACAAATTGTTTGGTATCAGTAAAATGTTGGACGACGTATTTTAATGTCTAAAGAGTAAATGAACGACAAAATGTAAGAAAGCTTTGCTATATTATTATTTGTAATTAAATTAGTTATTTTCCCAGGTAATAAGAATGTGCCAATACATGGATAATTAGCATACGGAAAAGGATTTTGTAATTAACCATATATGTTTTGGGTTAAATCAGTTAGAGATACTAATAATGCGCAAGTGATTGGTAGTTTTGCTGGCATCGGTTTAATAAGAATAATAATACTGAATTAATGTTTAACTTTTATTAGGAACATCACTGTTTAGATTTATATTGCTTTTATTAGGAAAGTATCATTAGGATATAAGAATAGATTTAGGTTCATTTGTTATGTTATTAATTAATGGTCCAAATGACTTGTCAATAATAGGTAAAATAATGACTTTATTTTTAATAGAGTAGATTTACAAGATATTTTAACACAAGTAACGATCTTATATTTTTTATTGTTATGTGTCACGGTTATGATAAAATTAACTTTAAAATACTAAATAAATTTTATTAAAAGTATTTTCTAACAAGAAAGTTATTATTAGATAATTATTTATTGATAAGAAATTTTTAAATATATGTCTCCAATTTTAAATTGTCTTATTTTATAAAATAAATTATTTAGATAAATACAAATCAAAATAAAATAAAATTAATGTAACAAAAACTAGAATTGTAATCATGATCAAGAAAATAAAACAAAAACTAGAATTTCTTTCCAAACCGATATTTTGATCAAACCAATCATATATATATATGATTTTATGTCCTGGGTTCTTATGTTCTTTAAATTTTCAGTATAGTGTAGAATCGTTTATGTGTTTTATTTTCATCTCCGTTAACTTTTTTTTATAGTTTCACCGTGTCAACTTTGTTTTTCCGGGTTTAGGAGTTTTGTTCTCGAGGTATAAATAGTTCTTTTGTATTTCACAGACACATCTTACAAATGCAATCCTACTTCGTATAGTTTTGTGATTTAAATCATTTTAAAAAAGAAGATGATTGTTAGCTTAAAATATTGGAATTTATAAGGGTTTTAACTTTAACATGTTAATATATATTTTTTTATTAAAGAGAGTATTGTTGTAAGTAAAGAAGAGTTGAGAGAATTTTGTGTGTATTATTCAATGAGAAATGAAGAGACAGAGAGAAATATTGTGTGTATTATTCAATGAGAAATTACATGATTACAATGACTTGGGTATAAAGTTTAACTTGGAGTGGGAAACAAGCTAATATTAGAACTTTCCATATGGACATCACCAAAATTTCATAGCACTTCCCGTTGATGTCATTGTACCAAAGTGCTTTCCGCCGTAGATGTTGTCTCGTTAAAAACTTTCTAAGAAAACCCAATGGGAAAAACCATGATTAAGGGAAAAAAGAGTACAACACAGAATGACTTCCCCTTACGTGTACAAACGTCAAGATGTTTGAGGTGACACAGTCTGATAAGATGAAGTAACTTCTTGGAAGTGGGCAGGTCTAACGCCTGTTGAATAAATCAGTCAAGTTTCACTTGAACGAACAAGTAGAACCAAATATCGCCATTCTTCTATAGTTTATGAATCTTCTTACAATTTTGATCATTTTCTTGATTCTCTGATCTCAGAGACTTTAGAATGGTGATAGACTCTTATCTTGAAATTCTAATAACCCCCCTGGGTGTCTATCATTTGTGCATTCTTTGTCGCCTCGTTAAAACTTTTTCATGAAAATCCAAGTGGATAAAAACCATGAATAGGAAAAAGAGTACAACCACACATATTATCACATTCTTCCCCTGGAAGCATGACTGCATTCGAGATAAATATATTGTTTAGAAATGAGAATAGTATAATAACTATTATGATTTCTATTATAATATCATGGGTCTTTAGACTTCTGCGTCCATAATTCACTTTTGACAAGACAATAATTATAGAATCTCATATTTTATAATAAGTGAATTCACCAATTTTATAATAAGTGATCTCATTTGTGTTGTACATACGAGTTATTCATACTCTACTTATAAAGAAACTATTATGACTTTTTTATTGTCATATGAAATCACATATTTCAATCACGAAAAGATTAGTAACTTTGCTCAAATAACACTTTAAATATGGTACTTTAAGACCAAACATATATGAGCACCTTAATATAAAATCTTTTAGGGATCTTTTAAGATAACATCTCATTGTTAGATCTTTAGTTTGAAATACATAAACATATTTCTTCCAAAATACCTTTTTATATAGCTCTTCAGGAGTTTGATTATATTCAAATCAATGATTCTATTGTTCTATAATCTCTGGATAAATACAAACAATGTGTTGATTAACTTTTAATATTTCATATATCACATAAACATATTTCGATCGAATAGCTAGAGTTCTCGGGAACATGATTTTGATATTAATAATCTTTCATGGGTTTTATCTTTTCAGAGATTATCATTTTCTAGTGGGTCATATAATTCAAGTTTTTCCTTTATTGCCGGATTAATAAGGAACTATAATTGCATCTACCACATGAGACTATGTCTTTTCATAATCAATTGCATATTGATTTTTCTTTGGTGCAACAACTCATTTCTATCCCATTTCTTTTAGACCTTTTGTGTATGGACTAATGTTCCAAATACTTCTCTCTTTCACGAGAATTTATATATTTGTCTATTATTTCTTTCTGATTTGGCCAATCATTTCTTTGTGTACGCTTTCAATAGAATTTCTTTTATGATCCTCTTCTTATTCATCATATCAATTGCTTTATTTATATTCTTCAGGGATGGCTCTAGATTCCTAAGTATTAGTAGAGATTCATATCCAACATATATTTCAAACCTTATCTGAAAACTCATCTTAATTAAAGCTCGGTAGCGGAGCAACTGGAATGTATATCGCACATCCAACATTCTTAAATGAAATGGTTGGTTTTTGACCTAATACCAATGTGGGGAGAACAAGTGATTATTAATTGGTTTGATGCAAACTAGTGTTGCTCAAATTGCTTAGCACTTATCCCAATGAATTTTCATAGTCATCAAAGACTTTAAGAAGTGAATTTACCAATATTATAAAGATGCATGGTGGGTGATCAGTCCACCAACATCTCCTTTATTTATGCCAATAACTTCATTTGGCTGGTGAAAACTATATTACTATATTATCTATGAGCAATCAACATATGTCAAATTATTCAAAAGAATCTTATGATTCTTTAGACATATTAAGTATGTTTTCGCATCACTACTGAACCAAAATTGTATAACTTGTTCATGCCAAATATTTTGTCAACTTCTTGTTTACTATAATTTTATCTCCATTACACTAATCTTTTTGTGTAGCTACAATATATAAAAGGATGTATGTACTCTCTCAATTACTTTTAGAGCCTTAAGAATACTTTGTGATTGAAAATGGATTTAACATTTCATTTCCTTATTGTCTAAGAATTATTTGTCTCAAAATTTCATGGACTTACTTTAAGAAGGATTCATCGATCCTAGTTTAGTTAGAAAATCTCCTAGATATTTCACTTATTATAAAATATGAGATTGTCTAACTCTTCCCTCAAAGATGATAACACTACAAATTTATCAATCTTGAATGAATCTCATTTCTGAATCAATAATATACCTTTATTTGGGTAATGTATTCTTTTGTAGATCATTCTAACTTTGAGACTTATAAGAACATGCAATAGGGATTTTAAATTTCATTTTTATATGCAATAATATAGTGTACTCTTCTGGAGCATTCATATATATCATTTTATTGTATTCACAATAATCTTCTTTCATCTTTAGATGATTGAATCATATCTTTTTTTTATTAACATTTTTATTTCTCAACTTCAAGTGAGAATATGAGTTTCTAAAAAGAAAACTCTTCGGTCTTGACATTGACCATAACCATATATATATATATACATATCCACGTCTACAACCATTTTTTATGTTCACTTTCTTGACAAATACTATTTATGTGATTTTTCTTTCTCAAAACTGTCAAATTTTTCTTCCAGAGACATGAATCTTAATCAACTAGACATGATTTATGATCTTACATAAATAGCTCATTGTTTTTCTAAATCTCAAGGAGACAAGATACAAGTATAAACTTATGTAATCTCTTTTCTCAATCATGTGTATGCTTGACAAACATTACTTGTACGAAAAATGTAATCTTTAATATCTTTGCATCACTAATATTCTCTTCAAGAATATTTTATTTTTAAAAATTAGCATCCAAACATAGTTGAGCTTTTATTTACAGGCTCAATGTCTTGTAATTTTTAGATGCAAATACATAATGAGCTTTAGGTACATCACATTGGTGATCATACCTTTCTTTGGATTGTTCTCCAAAACTAATTAATCCAAACTTTAAACTTAAAATTCATCATATATAAAATGAGTGATAAAATATAACACACACATATATTATATATATATATATATTCCGATCTATAAATTAAGACATTATCATGAGTAACTTATGTTAAGAATAAATAATAGTTTTATAGTTATTTAGCATATTCAGCAGCTTCTTAGGAAGCACAAAGCATTTAATTGACTGAAATTTTCAATTAATTCTCGAAACAAAAATTAGGATGACATGTTAGTTTATCTAACTAGACCAGTGTTATTAAACCAAATGAGTGCTGCTCATATTATCGTTATAGATATTAACCACTGGAATTTAGCAAAACTAACCTTTATGACTGCAGAGACTAAATGGTACAAGGTGATCACCACTCAAATTGGAAATGATCTTTAAAGCACTATGTTTTCAGCTAGTTAGTATCTCAAAGAAATAAGTATATATATAACCCTGAATCACTCAAATTTTTCTCAAGCAAGCATGGCTATAACATAGTAAACATTAATATTTAATACTAAAATTAAGTCTACAGAATCAGACTTATATAACTATCAGTATAGTATCGTTTTACTTGATTTAATGTTTATTTTCAGCCTGGTATAATGTATTTTAGTTTTAAGCAACTATCGCATGACCCAACATGAATATGATTAAGTCAAAAAAAAAAAACATGAATATGATTCCCCATATGATAGGATGCTAACTATATAATAAATATTAAAAGTATGACCAGAGTACTGATAATTATTATCCATGTGACTTATATTAATCAACAGTTAATATCATACTCTTACCAAAAAAACCAGACGATTTGCAGAGGAATATGCTATTATAGAGATTTGAGTCATAATGAAACACTAGCACACCTCAAAATATTATGGGCGATAGATCAAATGAAAAAAATGTTTTAAGTCGAGCACGTCTAACAACAGCTTTTGTAATTGTATGATGTGATAAGACTTAAAACCAATTAAACTGATTAAATCGAATACAAGAAATACCCAAATCCAATACTTTAGAACATGTAATGCAAAAGAAAAGTATACAATAATCATCTAAGTGTAAACAAACAAAAAAAGACAAAATATGTGATTGCCCAAAATGAAACATTGCTTTAGAGCCAAAGCAATAGATGCAATGAATAGATCATCGGCAGATTTATAAATGATGAGGAACTTATCTTCAATTATATTGCTCGATGATTGAGGATGGGTTATGCTGGAAAATCGCTGATTTTAGGGTTTTGCTCAACGGCTAGGGTTTCGTGCTGATAACGTGTTTGTAAGTAGATAAGAGAAGAGAGGAATTATGTCTATATTATTCAATGAGTTTATATAGGATTACAATGACTTGGATACAAAGTTTAATTTTGGAGTGGGAACAAGTATATTTAGAACTTTCCATATGGACATCACCACAACTATTCATAACAAATATGCATTAATTACAGATTTTGTAAATAAATTATGGACTATATAAATGGTTTCTTAATTCAAACTGTTCAGTTAAAGAAAAAGAAAGAAAAAGTTGAATTTACGCTATGTGGTACACCAAGGAATTTATTTTTTTGTACCCTGCAACTTATGCGTTAATTTATTTATATCTAAGTAACTTATTTTAATATAGCGCGTGGACTATTGCATGTTGTTTGTGGGAGAAATATGCAGACAAATTGAAGCTCCTGTTCAAAAA
>CAJHQP010005073.1:0-49204 GCA_905132765.1 Moricandia arvensis | reverse complement strand
TGAGATCCCAGGAGGACAATCTGTGATTTGTCATTCCTCAGAGCTCTCTGGAATCCGTCGTCTTCGAGGCCTACATCTACCTGTTGAGATAGGCTAAAAGATCTACGGTATACACTTTCAGAAAGTGCATGGAAAACATCTCAAACTCACACGAGTCATGATAACACGGCTTCTGGTGTTTTGAGATTCAAAGAGACGAGCTATCAAACATCTATACGCTCAAAGAATAACATCTGGAGTTCACAAATATTTGGGAAAGTTTTGGGCGATAGCTTTAATCGGTCAGAGAGAGCTGTTTGTGTTGACGATGCGAGGCCAAATCAGCCAACCACAGCAGATCCAGATGGCTGCAAAATGAAAATGAGAGACGTGAGCAAGACAAGGTCTTTGGACTCTTACTCACACTCAATGCTACCTACAACGACCTCATCAAGAACATCCTCTGATCCAAGAAGCTCCCCACTCTTGAAGAAGTATGCACACAAATCTAGAAGGAACAAGGGTCTTTGGGTCTCTTTGGAGGAAAGGGGGAGCTCACACTTGTCAATCAAGCCGAGGTGCCTCAAGCTAACAAGGTTCATAAGTATGAAGACCGAAGGTTCACTGGAAACTATGAAGATAGGAGGTTTAATGGGAACTGTGATCATTGCAAGAGGCATGACCATAAGAAGAGCCAATGCTAGATACTCCATCCTCACCTCAAGCCGGCCAAATTCATGAAGGAAAGGGAAGCACGAGCAAATGTCACCTATGGGACGAGTTATCAACCTGGTGCTGGGACTTCAACCAGGACAAATGAGGCAGAAGGTCGTGAAGATGGAGAGAGCAAGGTCCTGGTGACTTACATTGCCCATCAGCCTTGACCCAATGAGCATGAGTGCATCCGCCGATCTGAGATGGATGCACTCATCAAAAACTCTTGCTATTGTCAAAGGGTATTCATTTGGTGCATGTAGGGTTTCTAGTATTACTGAACAAATTGATAGTGCTTACACTCAGTCTAGGATGCTTGGTTAATCTCATACTACTAATAACATGTCTAAAATTTTAATAGTAGATTCTAGTGCATCTCATCGTATGATTAGTGATACTAGTCTTATTAGATATATAGAACCGGCTAATGGACATGTAATGATAGCAAATGGAGATAGGATACCAATAAGAGGTGTAAGTAAGTTAAAGTTGTTTAACAAAGAATCTAGAGCCTTTTACTTGCATGAGTTTACTTCAAACTTACTTTTTGTCAAGAAGTGTACCACGGATATGCATTGCAATGTTATCTTTAGTCCTAATGATGTGAAGTTTCAGGATATTGAGAGCAGCCTATTGATTGGGCAAGGAGTAACCAAAGGAGATCTTTATATGCTTGAAGAGCGTAGTTCTGTGCATGATCATTGATGCTCGTTTACCTATGTTCCTTCTTTTGTTTTAAATAAGAATGCTTTGTGGCGAGACTAGGACACCCTCATGTTAGAGCTTTAAACTTAATGGTTCCAGGTGTTGTGTTTGAGAATAATAATTGTGAAGCTTGTATTTTTGGCAAGAATTGTAAGACTGTGTTTCATAAATCCTCAACCATCTATGATCATTGTTTTGATTTGATTCACTCTGATGTTTGGACTGCACCTTGTTTGTCTAGAGAGAATTATAAATATTTGGTTACATTCATAGATGAGAAGTCTAAATACACCTGGATAACTTTGATTCCAGCTAAAGATAGGGTGCTTAATGCTTTTTAGAAATTTTCAAAACTATGTGACTAACCAGTTTAATGCCAAGTTGAAAATTTATAAATCATATAATGGAGGGGAATACACCAGTCAAGCATTCAAACAACACATATCTCAACATGGAATACTTCACCAGATGAGTTGCCCATACACACCCCAACAAAATGGAGTGGCCGAGGGAAATTACAGAAACCTCATGGAGGTTGCAAGGTCGATGATGTTCCAGGCCAATGTCCCAAAGAGGTTATGGAGTGATGCAATTGATACAGCTTGCTACCTAATGAACAAAACACCCACCAGTATCCTGGACGACAAGTCACCATTTGAGGTCTTAAACAAGCATAGACCAACCTTGGATCATCTTCGAGTATTTGGTTGTCTATGCTTTGTTCTTAGACCAGGAGAGTTGAGGAACAAGCTGGAAGCAAAGAGCACTAAAGGGATGTTCATAGGGTACTCACCAACTCAAAAGGGGTATAAGTGCTATGATCCAGTAACAAGGAGAGTTCTGGTGTCAAGGGAGGTGAAGTTTGTTGAAGAAAGAGGGTATTAGGAAGAGAAGAACATGCAGAATTGAAAGATATAGCATCAGACAAGGCGGCTAATTTGAGGATAATCCTGGAGAGTCTTGGGATTAACATCTCTCAAGACCCAAAGACTGGAGGAGGAAAACCACAAGGTCCCCCCACAACAAATTAAGAAGATCAGACTCCCCACTTCGACCATGAGGGGGGAAATGAACCTGAAGGGAACACTGAAGAAGAAGGTGAACATTCAGGTTCCAATGATCAAAGTGTGGAACAAGAAGAATGATTGGTAAATGAAGAAGGATAAGGATCACTGAATGAGGGAAATGGTCAGAATCAAGATCAAGAACTAGCAGTGGAGCAACAACTAAGGAGAAGCACTAGGATCAGAAACCCTCCAACCAATTGGGTGAGCACCACAGTGTACTACAATGCGCAAGCAGTAGAGCACCCATCCCAAGTATCATGTTCACTTGCTCACTATCCTGAAGAACATTGCGTGTTTATGATCAGTCTGGATGAGAACTATATTCCACAGTCATATGAGGAAGCAATGAAAGATAAGGAATGGAAGGAGTGAGTTAGTGCTGAAACAAACACAATGATCAAGAATTATACTTGGTATGAGAGTGAACTACCAAAAGGAAAGAAGGCAGTGTCTAGTAGATGGATCTTCACCATCAAGTATCTTGCAAATGGATAGATAGACAGGAAGAAAACCAGATTGGTTGCAAGACGATTCACTCAAACATATGGTGAAGACTATCTAGACACATTTGCTCTGGTTGCACAGCTTCACACCATCAGAATAGTGTTGTCAGTATCAGTAAATCTAAAATGGGGACTTTGGCAGATGGATGTGAAGAATGCTTTTATTCAAGGAGAACTAGAAGATGAGGTGTACATGTATCCTCCTCTTGGACTTATACACTTGGTGAAGGAAGGGAATGTTCTGAGGTTGAACAAAGCTATATATGGTCTTAAGCAGTCGCCAAGAGCATGGTATAAAAAACTCAGCACCACCATGAATGGGAGAGGCTTCTAGATATCCGAGCTCAACCATACTCTCTTCACCCTCATCACACCCTCAGGTATCACTGTCCTTCTAGTGTATGTGGATGATATCATCATCACTGGAAGTGACGAAGAAGGTATACAAGCTACCAAAGATTATTTGAAATCTTTGTTTGAAAACAAAGAGTTGAGAGAGATGAAATACTTCCTTGGAATAGAGATATGTAGATCCAAGGAAGGTTTATTTCTATCCCAAAGAAAGTATACACTTGATCTTTTGAAGGATTCAGGTATACAAGGAGGAAGGACAGCCAAGACACCTTTGGAGGATGGATAAAAAGTCCCATGAGAGGGGGAGATAGAAGATAGTCCACCATTCCAAGATGCCAAGCTATATAGAAAGCTTGTTGGTAAGTTGATTTACTTGACTATTACACGACCTGATATATGCTTTGTTGTGTACCAGGTGAGTCAACATATGCAAGGAACATGGTGAACCGTCTACTCATGGACCTGAATGGATCATCAAACCAAGGAGTTTGGATGGGATGCAATGAGTGTACATAAGTGGTCATGTATTGTGATGCAGATTTGGCTGGAGATAGGATGGACTTAAACAAAATGAACTGATCCCCTTGCCATGGGGTCTTTACTATTTTCCTTGTCATGTTTTAATCCCTAAGGAGGGTTTTCCTTGATAAGGTTTTTAACGAGGGAGATCACATGGCATCCAAGCTTGACCGGTTCCCATGGACAAGCTTGAGGGGGAGTATTGAACAGAGGAGGTAAAATGATAGAGGAAGTGGAGAGGAATCAAGTTTGGGTCGTCCGTACAAGTGTCAGTACATTGGCCATACAAGCCGTAGAAGTGGACGAACCATAGTTACCTTGGTCGAGTTTTACCCGAGTAAATGTTACTTGACCAGTTCTTACCTTTACCTTCTGATACACGGATAATGATAGACCAAAGGGATAAGGAGCGCGCCTGGACAGGGTGGTTCAAGCCTGGAAGAGCATCTTGTCAAGATGCCAAAGGGATCAATCGTGTGGAGTTTCCCGGCCACAAGATTTCAAATAATCACGCCTTAACCTTTGAGTCCACATGCTTGTTTAAAAAGCTTATCCATAACTCTATCATGTATCAGTTGTAAAGCATCACGCTTCCTCTATATATTTGTAACTCTGGTTCATCAATAATACATCGAAAAACTTTCAGTCATCTATATAGTCTCTTCTCTCTACTCTCTCTCAATGGTTCTTAGTCTATTGTGTCGAGTCTCATCCTTTCTAGTCTAAATCTATTCCTTAGTCTCTCTATTCTTCTCTTTACACCCAGATTCTCTCAAGATTTCAATTAAGCTACCTGTTAAGGAGTAATGACTAGAAAAGAGTTGGGTTAAATCCAACAAGAAACATTAAACTTTGTCCATGGAGAATTAAGGAATCAGCTTGGATTCCTTAGTTGTAAGAACACCTCTTAACCCTTAATAAGGGCTTATGCTTTATTTGATTTTGCATTGAGTGGTGTTTTCCCAGGATCTCCTGGCTTTTTATTGCATTGTCTTGTGTTACTGATTGCTTCTGACATAGCTTATCTATCATAATTGTCCGGAAGCATTTAGAAATATGTCTCTGCTACTTGCATCATGTGTCTTGTTAAGCTGTTATACATTCATAAGCATTTAGGTAGTGATTAAATCCGGTTCAGTGTGCCTTGATGATGATGGCATAGTTAATCCATCAGAGATGTCAAGTAGGATTTAGAAGTATGTCTAAGCTACTTGAATCTATGGGTTTTGATTAAACTATTGCTCATTATAATGTCTAGTTGTTTCTTGCATTATGCTTAGGTTGTTTAAAATAGATCATCTAGTTTCTAGTTCATTCGGATTGAATCTATTGCATTCATAAGGTTTCTGTCCAAACTTTGTTGCATTCACATACAGTGCCACAGCTAATCTCCCCATGATTGTGTTATAGTATTGAGTAGTTTGTCTCACCTATTTGCATTGTGATATTGAGAGAGCTATTTTGCATTTGCACAAGCATATATGTTCTGATTCAATCCGAGTCATGTTACCTTGTTATGCTATTGTCTTAGCTAATTCATCAAGTGTTCTAGTAGCATTTAGAAGCATGTCTAAGCTAGTGGTCTTATGGTTTTGATTATGCTTATGTTTATTAGCATATATTGCATTGTCACTTTTATTGAACATGTTGCATCCATATATGGTGCATTTAAAATCTAGCCTAGTTGCGAGTACATTTTTCTCAAGCTTGCATTGCATCTAGAGAGGTTAATTATGTTTAGTCTTGTTCCTGTGGTTTACAGGTTTCAAGAGTTTTGTTCTGTTGAGGCATTGGTGATCAAACCAGATGGGTGATCTTGGTTGGGTCCTAATGGGATGATCTAATCTTGCATTGACTTGTGGTGATGTTAGGTACACAGGAAGTCATATAGTGACAAACCCAACCAAAGTAACAAAACAAAGGTTTAATGCCATTGCATATCATTAGTGGACGTCTCAGTCCGCAAACTACAGGATGTGTAGTGTGATTAAGTATGCAATGAGCGGTTGATGCCATTGTATGATACCACTTGGACATGTTAGTCCCAAATTCTAAAAAGGTCTAGAGTGGGATATCGTACAATGAGAGACTACCTTGTGAGGGCTCTTAAGGTTGTTCAAACACCAATATGTCCTGGTATAAGCAAGAGAGCTAAAACTCATAAGGTTTAGGACATCAAGTCTTGTGAAGACTGATGGTTCCTTAAGGCCATGGAACTGTAAACACTAAATTCACAAGCTTAGCTCCTCCCCTAGTCTCGTAGTTAAGCTTTAGGGGGAGTCTTAATATGCATGATCCATGGTCCAGTATCAAGCCTTTGCAAGGACTTCAACAAAGGATCATCCAACCAGGTCTAGGCAGTGGCGTGTCAAAGAGGCTGTTCAGAGCAGTGTTGGTTATGTTTGTATGAAAGCTCAGTTCAATGTGGTCTCTATCGTGAGGTGATTGAAACTGAAGCTAAAGGATCCACACAACCTCCCATCAAGTTGGTGTTGCGATGAAGAGGTTGCAACTGGCCGAGTGTGAGGGATTCAAATGACAAACCAGTCACTCTTCATCTAAACAAAAGGGAAGTAACTTGAACTCAAATTAATTCAAGTCATTCATCATTCTTTCAAAAATCTCGAAGTGATACTTAAAATGCTTGAGTAAACTGGTTCTGATTTTTGTGGTTAAATGGAATGAGTACTACTGCATTTGCCTTAGTTAAAACCATCATTGATATCTTTCTTCAGTTAGAAGATTGTCTAAGTTGCTAGAATCATTGGTTTTGTTTAAACTATTGTGCTTTGTCTAAGGAGCTTAATCATGTGAAAATTCTTGGTAAGTACTGATGCACCTTTGGGATAATGTATAAGGTACCATTGCTTGAGCCTCACTGAAGATGATCATCGTCATTTCCTAGCTTCTCTAAGCTGGCTTTGAAGTCAGTTGAGAGGGGGAGACCCAAACCGGGTCTCTGAAGAGGTCAAGCTTAGTTTGAAATGTGTGCAAGCTATAAGTGTTGCTGCACCTGTTTAGGCCACAATACAGAGTAATTTGTGTCCAACCACACTAGTTCTAAGGAACAAAGGCTCAATAGCCAATCTCTAGGACTTTAAGGATCTTACTCTTTTCCTTATCAAGATTTTATCCCTAGGGAGGGTTTTCTTTTATAAGGTTATTAATGAGGAGAGAATTCAGGGTTACAAACTTGACTTAGGATCTTTAGAGTCAAGATTTAAGGGGGAGCATTAACCTGAAGTGTGAAAATGACTCACTAAAGGTCTATGTGCAAAGCTTGGGCAAAACCCCTTTGGAGACTGATCAAGATCTATGGAGGGTTAAGAAGCTTATGCTGAGCTAGAATAAGGCTCATGAGGGGTTTATAATCAAGGAATAAGACTTGGGAGTTTGGAGGCCAATGGTCGATGTGCAAAAATAGGGTGTCCGTACCGTACGGTCGTACGGACCGTACAGGCGTGGTCGACCCAGAATCTTCACCCTCGACCATATGCGCACATTTTGGGTTTGTGCAAAGTTAGGGAAAACAGTGTACGGACCAAACCCTAATCCGTACACTCCCACGGTGATAACTTGAGCCCTAAGGTGTGAAGAAGGCGAAATGGAAGTTATGGACAAGGGAGAAAAGATTCTAAGGCATATTCTAGTCTGAGGAAGCAACCAGGAAGGTGCTGAGGTCTCTTGACCGTTTATGGATAAGACTCACCTTTATTGACTCGCCAGCAAGCAAGGAAGACCAGGCAGCCTGTCCTGATATGTTCCCTTGTGCTGAAAAGGAAGAGCAAGCTGTATTATGAACCTGGACTGATTTATGGACAAATTCAAGTGCATTGTTGGCACATTATTAGCCAAGCTTCTCTCTTGGTCATAAAGCTCCCAAGACCTGATCTGAGTCGTCCATTTCAAACCAGACAATCTCCACTCTCCATTTCTTATCCTTAGTTTTAGGGTTTATCTAGAAACTTGTAAAGCTTATATATAGACATTTATGGCCGAATTGTAACCTTAAGTGAGAGAGTGGGGTTTCCCCTCCTCCTTCATTGTCTTTTTTGGTTCTAAACATTTGTTGTTGAGTCTCTTATTCTCTGGTTCTCTAAGTCTGACAAGTCTTTTCTTAGTCTACTTATTCTCTTTGTCGTATCCGCAATCTACTTCTTCCATCAATCTCTTACTCACTTTGATACAAGTCAAGACATAATCAGTTAAGGTTGAATCAACTCACACACACACATCCTATACTCTGAAAATCTCACATGCAGGAGAAGAAACCCATAGATTATCTGAGTGAAAAGCTTGGAGGTGCAACGTTGAACTATCCTACCTATGACAAAGAGGTCTATGCCCTGATCCGCACACTTCAGACTTAGCAACACTATCTTTGGCCCAAGGAGTTTGTCATTCAAATTAGTTTATCTTAAGTGTGACAAGGTTGCTGTATAAAAACATTTCAAGAATGATGGCTTTCTGTTTTATGAATCAAGATCGTGTGTTCCTAACTGTTCTATGAGAGATCTCATGGTCAGGGAAGCACATGGAGGAGGAATGATGGGTCATTTTGGCATTGACAAAACTTTGAAGGGTTTGCCGCATCACTTTTACTGGCCGATAATGAGAAAAGATGTGGAGAAGCTGTATAATCAGTGTGTTACTTGCAAGCAAGCCAAAGCAACAAACCAAACCAAGGGTATGTATATGAATTTGCCTATTCCATCTGAACCATGGGTAGATATCTCAATGGTTTTTGTGCTTGGATTTCCTAGAACTAGGAAGGGAAGAGATTCCATCTTTGTTGTAGTTGATAGATTCTCTAAGATGGCTTAATTTATTCCCTGTCACAAAAATGATGATGCTTCTTTGGTTGCTGATTTGTTCTTTAGAGAAGTGGTTAGATTGCATGGAATGCCTAGGTCCATTGTGTCTGATAGAGATACTAAGTTCTTGAGTCATTTCTAGAAAACATCGTGGGTTAAATTTGGAACCAAATTGCTGTTTTCTACTACTTGTCATCCTCAGACTGATGGACAAACTGAAGTATATAATAGATCTATGTCTACTCCCTTGCATGCCATCATTAAAAAGAATCTTAAGACTTGGCAGTATTGTTTGCCTCATGTCGAATATGCATACAACCATTATGTTCATAGGGCTACAAAGTTTTCTCCATTTCATATTGTGTATGTGTTTAGCCCTTTGACGCCTTTGGATATGTTTTCTTTGCCTTTTAAAGAACAAGCTAACCTTGATGGCAAGCAGAAGGCCGAGTTTGTTGTGTCTTTGCATAAACAGGTTAAGGAGAACATTGACTCCATGACAAAGCAATATGAGAATTGTGCCAAAAAAGGAAGGCGTGAATTGATCTTTAATCCTGGAGACTTGGTGTGGATACACCTCAGGAAGGATAAATTCCCAAATGAAAGAAAGTCCAAACAAATCAAAAGAAGAGATGGTCCTTTCAAAGTCATTGAGCGAATCAACAACAATGCATAAAAGATTGATCTTCAAGGTAAGTATTATGTGAGTTCAACTTTCAATGTGTGTGACTTGGCTCCTTTTCATGCAGAACATTTGGATTTGAGGAAAAATCCTTTCTAAGGAGGAGGGGTGATGCAATCCAGGACGAGCCGACCTTAGAGGAACCTGATGATGAACCAGAATGGATGCAAGAACCAAGTTATTATGAAGAAGATGGTATGGATCAGACCCAAAATGAAGATGTGTCTCTCTCAGCCCAAAAGAAGTCCAAAGACCCGAAAGAAGATCCATTTGTCATATATATTGGTCCCATCACGAGATCCAGGTCCAAGAAACTAATTGAGAAGATTGTTGGCTTTATTCAAACCACCACCATCCCAACCACCTTCATTTATTCTGTTGTTTCCTATAACAGCTAGTATACTTATGTTTCTGACTTATTTCTTTTTCCTAAGTGCTCATGCACGAAACAAAAAGTCCCAAGACTCTCATGCACAAGTTGCTCTTGTTTTTCCCTTTAAATTGTTGCTTTGTTTCAGTTCTAAATTCAATCATCATTTTTATCAAAAACTCTTTTCTTGTTGGTGATTCATTTGTTCTTTGAACAACTTTATTGTGAAGTGTGTGAACCCAAAACAATCAACAAGCTCTCAAACTGACTGGTGTGTCGAATCCAAAGTGAGAGAGGAGTATCTGAGGCCATTCCTCAACCTCAATGTATCAATCCATCGATTCCCCTTCAACCAAGCCATATATCAACCCTATTTCGTCCATCAAACCAATATCAATTAAAACCTTCATCTTTCAATCTCTTACAAAGTAGATCCAAACAAAATCAGATGGAAATCCTTGGGAAGAAGTGATTACCTAGTTTATGTTGATGACATCATCATAACTGAGAGTGACAAGGAAGGAATCCAAGCCAGTAAAGATTTTCTTAAATTTGTGTTTGAAATTAAAGACTTGGGAGAGATGAAATAGTTTCCTTGGGATTGAGATTTGTAGATCCAAGGAACGATTGTTCATGTCCCAAAGAAAGTATAAACTTGATCTTTTGAAAGATGCAGGTAAACTTGGAGGAAAGACATCAAGGATGTCGATGGAGGATGGGTACAAGGTTCCTTGTGAGGGGGAGATTGAAGATAGCAAACCATTCCATGATGCCAAGTTTTATAGAAAGCTAGTCGGTAAGTTAATCTACTTGACCATCACATGTCCTGATATTTGTTTTGCTTTGAACCAGGTGAGTCAACACATGCAAGTTCCGAAGGAGAACCACTGGAATATTGTGGAAAGGATCCTGAACTACTTGAATGGGTCACCTTGTCAAGAAGTGTGGATGGGATGCAACAAAACACTGAAGTGGTTGGTTACTGTGATGCGGATTGGGCTGGTGATAGGGCAGACATGAAGTCCACCACTGGCTACTACACCTTCATTGGAGGGAATCTGGTTACATGGAAGAGCAAGAAGAAAAAGGTGGTGTCTTGCTTCAGTGCTGAAGCTGAGTATCGAGCAATGTTGAAACTGACAAATGAGATAGTCTGGATCAAAGGCATCTTAAAGCACCTTGGTATTTAGCAGTCTACTCTAATGACAATTCATTGTGACAACCAAGCAGCCATCCACATAGCCACCAACTCAGTGTTTCATGAGAGGACCAAGCATATTGAGGTTGACTGCTACAAGGTGAGGCAGATGATTGGATTAGGAGTGATATTACCATGCTATACGAGAAGTGAGGATCAGCTAGAAGATGTGTTTACAAAGGCAGCTAGGCATAATACAATGGAGTCCATCCATGGTCAGTTGGGACTCATTGATCTGACCCAACTTAGGTAATCGCCATCTATGGTGGTGTGGCCCTGGAATGGCTGTCTCTCCCTGGATCACTTGAAGGGGGTGTGGGTGTATGATAGATGATGATTATGGACTTTGCTAGAGAGCTATGGATTGCTCAGAAGCAGTTTTTCTACTCTCAAACGCAAGATAACCCTGGGTAGTATCTGAGATCGATCACAGAAGTTGAATTCTTCCTTAGTGTGATGTATAACACGTCCACAATGTGAAAAAAGGAGACAAGTCTGCCGAACAATCTCGTTTTGCATAAAATGAAGTGAGGCCGTACAAGCCGTACAAGCCATACAAGGCCGTACAAGCCGTACAAGGCCGTAAAAGCCATACAAGGCCGTACAAGCTGTACAAGGCCGTACAAGCCGTACAAGGCCGTACAAGCCGTACAAGGTCGACCGTACACTTCTCGACCAAAGAAGAAGGTTAAAACATCTAAGGTGGAAAACAACCCGGGGGAGTAACTTGGCGAGTTACCACACGGAGTTACACTTACCATCCAAATGTTGGAGACGATAAGATTTGCGTGGACAGGTCTGTCCAAGGCTGGAGCATCTGGTCCAAGATTCCTAGATGCTCTTCCCCTCTGGTTCACAAGTTTGAATTATACGCGCCCTTCCCCTTGACCGGCCACTTCTCCACTCTCTTTACCTTTGATCCTTTGTAAAGAATACTCTCTATATATTGTAACTCCCTCTCGAAATAAAAATCAAGGAGAACATAATCTCTCTTCTCCATTTCTCTCTCAAGCTCCTTCTCCATTTCTCTTGTTCTAATACAAAGTCTCCTCCTTTCTCATCCAATCCTTCTTCTATCAACCTTTTCTTTGTTATTCATCAAAACTCACACACAAGATTATTATCCTTGGAGAGTGCTCAGTTCGTGCTAAAACCAGCTGGGGTCATAAGAAGTTGGAAGTTGATCAAAAAGACTTGCTTCTCGACCATGTAAAAATATGGAAGACACCAGATATGCAGCAGCTTCAGCACCATTACAGTGTTCATCAAACCGTGAGTCGGGATGGAGGATTCACTAAAGAGAACGATGAAGTGACCACTTGATCAGGAGAAGAACTCATGTTTTCTTCTCAAGTCAAGGAGAAACCACCAGATAAACTCAGTCTTCAGCAAACTTCCGAGGTAACTATCTAAACTCAAAGAAGAACATGAAACCTGATTTGCTTGCTGTTGGTACCGGAAAAACTGTTATAAGGTGTACAATTTTCGAAAAGAAGGATATAAGCTATGAATCAACCTGTCCCACATTCTTAGTCCTTCTACATCTACAAGAAAGCAGTTTGAGGCTAAAACCAATTTAGAGTTGCAAGTTGCTGATTCTACAACTCAGGTACACCTACACTTACTTTATTCTGAATTATCTGAATTTAGAACATCTCAATCCTATATATGGTGACCAGGTGACCATGCAAAGGTAAGTGATCATGTTCTCAAGAGTTCTTTTATCGATTTCCCAGATATGATGCACTTGTTTTTGTCAAAAGAGCCATGTACAAATTATGAAGAAGCTTTGAAGCATACAAGTAGAAAGAACAATCATGTGGAAGACAAGTGATTCAAGCCAACTGATTTGGATAAGGATAAGAACCCAGACGTCACTGGATTTATCCTCATCAAAGAAGCACGACCAGATGCAGCACACAAGCCAAAACCGAGCAAAATCCAATTTGGGATAAGATTATTACTCTATGATAAATTTTAATGTGCTAACTTGCTTTGTTTCATTGTATCAGGTTTGAGTAATGAACCAGGAACTAAATGGATCAATGCCTTCTACATATTAGAACCAGTCAGCAACAATACCTATCAAAGAGGCTTGCAAGGTAAGTGTAGTCTGATTTTAAACTTTGATGTTACAGACTTGGTCCTCTCTATTGCAAGTAAAACAGATTTGAGGACTAATATTTTTGGAGAGGGAGGGGATGATGTGATCATGAAAAGCACCAAGGAATGAAGCATTAACCTGAACCTGAAGAGATCATGGACAAGTCAACTAATGAAGATGATGAGATCATCGACAAACCAACTGCTGAAGATGCCTTAGCCATTCCCGAAGGTCCCATGACTCGATATAGAACCAAGAAACTAAATTGAGCCATTGAAGGGTTACTTAGATTCGTTTGGAAACAAGAAGAAGCTCTTGGACAAATCTTGATGTTCCGAGATACCTTGATCACCTTTCAATCTACTTCCACATCAAGCTGAATTATTACTTAGGCAAAGTACTTGTGTTTGCTCTTTTTCTTTCTCTCGGTTTTTCCCAAAGATTTTTGACGGAGGGAGGTTTTTAACGAGGCCACAAGCTGCTTTACACATCTCCTAGGTGCTATTCTCGGTCGAAGCCTAAAAGAAGACTATCTATTTATCTTATGTTTTGTTTTTATTCTATAGTTTTTATGTCATGATTTTCTCAAGACCAAAGGAGTGTGTTCCTTTGCTCTCTATTTAAACTTGCGCAAACCCTTATTCTAAAACAAGCAATCTTTATCAAAAACCCTTTTCTCTCTTCTCTTTTGTCTTTGGCCAGTTCAACTGTTCTTGGTGTGTAATATCCTGAACCTAAGGGCGTCTTATTTAGTGTGTCATATCCAGATCAGTCGCCTAGGAGTATTAAGAGATCATCCATCCCCCTTATCTCACCATTCGATTCACATGCCTTGAGAAACTTGAGTCATTTTGATTCGTTTATACAAGGATTATGCCAACCATCCAGAGAAGCTTCCTAGGAGCGTATTAGGAAGAATCCATCTTGAGGTTGGTATGAGCTAAATTGTCTTCTTATTCTTGAAATATGTAATCTTTAGATCCCGATGAACTGGATCTGTAAAGGAGTGATCATTTGAGCTTGTGGCTGTTGCGGAAGCTTCACCAGGAGTCTGAGCAACCTGGCTCTGATACCATGAAAGTTTTCAGAGCTCAAGTGCTTGAGTGATGAAGAACATAATGTGAGATGGATCGGATGAGACTAGATGCAATGGAGAAGGAGACTGATGAGTATGAAAGAGATTCGTGAGAGACTGAGAGAATAAAGAGACTATATGAGAGATTAAGAGACTAATGAGAGAGACTTGAGTATAGAGAACCAGAGACTAAAAATATTATGAAGAGGAGAAGAAACTCTCAACTTGTTATTCATACTCGACATACAAGGGTTTAAATAGATAAATGAGTTACACAAGGGTTTTCAAATAATCAACAAAGCATGTGGAGTCAAGGGAAGGAGGGTCATCGATTTGAATCATGTGGACCAGAAGCTCCACACATTTTGGGAAAGCCTGGAACCAGAAGGCTCCCCTAAGGAGAACTTGGCTGAGAATAAGCCACCAAGGTGTATGAACCTTTCCAGTGATCAGTCTAGGTTCATGCTCCTTCGTTTCCAGTCTGGACAGTCCAACGTTGTCCATAAATGGTATGCACAAGAAGCATCTCGCCAGATCCTTTCCAAGATGCCATTTGATCCTTTATTCTTCCCTTGAGACCATCCATTGTTCTTCATGCCTTGGGACGCAAGGTTCTGCCATGGGAGTGTATAGATTAGGGTTTGGTCCGTAAACTTTTCGCCCTATTTTTGCACAAACCTAAAATTTTCCCAAATGGTCGAGTGTGAACTTTCTGGGTCGACCTCGTCCATACGGTCTGTACGGCCGTATGGTACGGACGCTCTAATTTTGCACATCAACCATTTGCCTCAAAACTTCTCCCAAGTCTTCTTCCTTCATTATAAACCCTTCCTGAACCTATTTCTAGCTTTGCATAAGCTTCTGGACCCTCCTTAGAACTTTATCAGTCTCTAAAGGGGTTTTGCCCAAGCTTTGCACATAACCCTTTAGTGAGTTGTTTTCTCACTTCAGGTTAACCAGGGGCTACTTAAAGACTTGGGAATTGAGACTACAACACCAATCACTATGCATCGTGATAACAAGGCTGCAATACACATTGAAAGCAACTCAGTCTTCCATGAGAGGACTAAACACATTGAAGTAGATTGTCACAAGTTGAGACAAACTGTGGAGCAGAAGATCATCCTACCATGTTACACTAGAAGTGAAGATCAGTTGGCTGACATCTTCACCAAGGCTGCAAGTACTAAGGTCTGCGAGTTCATTCATTCTAAGCTTGGACTCATGGACCTCTCATCTCACTAATCTTCTTAACCATGAGGTGTTCTACTCCTTTTCATTGGCTTAGTTTTCTTCCAAGTGGTTTTTCTATGCTAAAGGTTTTAATGAGGGAATGATTCATGGTTTCTAAACTTGACCAGTCTCTATGGTCAAGCTTGAGGGGGAGTGTTGAGATGAACATAAAGAAGCTAGAGGGAAACAAATGGATTTGAATTAAACAAGCAATTGAATTAACTTGAAGAACAAGTCTCTCCGTACAACCTAGGTCTACAACGTAACTTGCAAGACAAGAAGAAGAGGTGATCCAGAAGTAACCAGGAAGCTCTCCTCAGTTTAACTAAGGAAAGAGGAACGTTGGGAGAGGCAGGATCACGTGTGGCGTTAAGGCTCATGCCTCTGGGACCATTTGGACTCATTTGTAACATGTCACTTTTAACCTGGGCCTAGACAGTTGGGGCAGTTTGGACTCTCCTGCATTTATTTAAAATTTTCCAGGAAACTTACTTATTTAATAGTTTCCTAAGATATTTGTATTGCCTATATAAAGAATGGTCCAGAACCCTAATGAAGCTAGGAATTCAGTTCCTCTATTCTCTTTCTCTCTCTCACGAAATTCTCTTCTTCTCTCTCAATGTTCTTTATCTGAAACTCCAAATTATCTCATTCTTTCATGAATAAGAGTAATCCAGGTGTATTTGGATTTTTCATCTATGAATGTGACAAAATACATATAGTTTCTCTAGATAAACAAGGAGCAGTCCAAACATAAGAATGCACAAGATCAAAGCAATTTTCATATATGGTTCTTGATTTCTGAAAAATTGTCTTTCAATGTTTACCCAAGTTACATGCTTCACATTCATTATTTTTAAACATGACACCTGGTAACATTAAGCTTAAGGCTCTAACATGAGGATGACCTAATCTAGCATGCCATAATGCATCATTATTCAGAGTGTAAACAGAACTAAACGAGTAGCTAGAACTAGGAAAAGCAGTAATGTCTTCAAGCATGTAAAGATGTCCCTTGGTTACTCCTTTCCCAATCAACTTACTGCTCTCAAAATTCTGAAACTTCACATCATTAGGACTGAATATAAAATTGCATTTCAATTCAGTAGTGTATTTCTTAACAGATAGCAAGTTAGAATAGAATTCCGGCATGTAAAAGGCTCTAGACTCTTTATCAAACATATTCAATTTACAAATCCCTTTTATTGCTATCCTATCACCATTCGCAATCATCACATGACCATGAGCTGGTTATATGTCCTTTATAAGAGTAGTGTCACTGATCATATGGTGTGAAGCACCAGAATCTACTATCAATGGTTTGCTTAAGCAAGCAACCATAGACTTAGATGATTCTCCTTCAGCAATATAGGACCTAGGTGATTCATTTCTAGCATTTGAATTATCCAGAGTACTAGTCAACCTAGATGCAGCATACGAGTATCCAAGGTTGTTTCCGAGTGCATTACATTCTCCTTGGGAGCTTTGATTAGAGCATCTATGTCTAACCTTCTGACCAGGTCGTGCTCCAAGCTCTTTCCAGGAGCATGTTGAGATGCTAGGGCCTTTCCTTCCCCTTCATTATTGCTTGAACCAGTACCAGAAGGGGCGGCTTCACTTGCTTCAGATGAAAGGTGTGCCCTTGCCTCCCTCTCCTTCATAAACTTTGCGGGTTTGAGATGTGGGTGAAGGATCTAACACTGACTCCTTTTGTGTCCTGGCTTCTTGCAGTAGTCATAGTTCCCATCAAACCTTTTTTCCTCAGGCTTGTACATTGACTTGTTTGCTTGAGTGACTTCAGCCTTGTTTGCTAAGGATAGATCACCTCTTCCTCCAAACAATCCGTGTGATTCCTCTTCCTTCTGGATCTGAGCACACACTTCCTCCAATTATGGCAGCTTGGATGACCTCAAGATATACTTGATCAGGTCATTGTAGACTGGATTCATGGTCAACAACAAGCCAAAAACTTGACCTTGCTCTCGCCTTTCCATGATAATCTCTTGATCAATGGTATTCGGCCTCAACATCTCAATTTCAGACCATAAAGCCGTAAACTTTCCCAAATGCTTGGTGAACTCAACCTCTTCATGCACGAGTGTGTTGATGGCGGTCTTTACTTCAAACACACGGCTCATATTTGATGTGTTCCCGTAGAACTTTTGGAGTGTCTCCCACAGGTCCTTTGCTGTCTCACAGTAGCTGTAAGCTTCAACAATCGAAGTCTCAAGAGAAGCTTGCAACGCAATGACAACGGTTATGTCCTCTTGTACCTATTTTTTTTCATCAGCAAGAACAAGCTCAGTTACTCCAGTTGAAATTCATGAGCGTTTGTCTCATTTCAAGAGAATATTAAGTTAACTTGTATATGTATCCTATTGAACCATATAAAAGGAACTCACCATTCAAAGGAAGAGACAACCAACTGTTGGCTGAATCCTCTTAAATGGCCTACACTATAACCAATATCCTAGACAGCAAACTGGTTATGTGTGGCAAAGAATATCTAGTTTGAATCTATCCTTATGAAGTAACACAACACATTGAGTTTGTGTACCTAAGATGAAGAGGATTTAGAATCAGTAATCTAATCAAACAATAGAGAGGGTAATAGAATAAAAATATCTTTCTCTAGTCTTCACCTCTCTCCACCAAAATTTATGTTTGCCTCCGGCGAGTCCCTGCGTTTTCTCCATCGCCGGAGGGCTTCTCCTCTCCCCGTCTCCTCTTTTTCTCTTTGCCACCTCTCTCTCCTCCTCCGTCTCCCTCCGATATTCGTGTGTCTCTGGAGTTTTGAGCTTTGCCTGTGGATGTTCCTAGGCTGAAACTGGTGGCCGTCTTGAATAGCTGGTGATACTGCGAGGTAGATGTAGCGGTGGTGGGAGGTTCGGGCCAGCTTTTTGGGTAGGGTTTCGCTGGCTGTCGTCTTTCCCTTTCTAGATCTTCGGTGAATCCCGGTGTTTTGAGGCGCGTGGCTAGGTGAGGAGGCTCCTCCGCTCAGGATCTGTTCGTTTACCTGCTTTCTATAATCTTCTTGCTGTCTTGGCGGAGTGGATCAGAGGGGCGTGTTTGCTCCTTCGCATGGCGTCTCCTCGGAGGGTTCTTCTCGCTGTCCAAAGGTCAGTAGGTACGGAGTGGTGTCTCCTCTTCGGTGCGTTTGTAGGATTGGTCGGGTTCGTCGCGTGTCGTCTGGAAATCTCTCGTTTTGGTGCGTGCTTCTGTGTCGTGGTCTCCGACAATAAGTCGTCTATGGCTTGGGTCCGGGACTTGTACGTGGTACTGCCTTGCTTGTCTCCTCCAGTCTCGGCTCTCCTCTTTGGTTCTTTTGGTGGTTCCCGTCGTGAAGGATCTCCTCGAGTTGTCTCTGGTGCCTGTTTCAACGGATGTGCTTCATTGTCTTGTTTTCAGTTTCCGTTTCAAGCCGGTCAGTTCCCCTGGTACTCAGACACTGTCCATGACACAACTCTCCTCTCCGCTTGGTCTATCGGATGGGGTGACTCTTGTGCTTCCATGTGTTTGAACCATCATCCCAGCACTGGAACCAATCGCCCGGGCGTTCTGTGTTCTCGTGGATGTGTTCTTCTGGCTCGAATGGTGGCTCCGGAGTGCTAATCATGGAGTGGCAGCCGTTTTCAACCCATTTGTTCAGGTAATTCTTTTTCTTTTTCATTTTTTGGACTGCACTGAAATCGTCTAAGAACGAGCCTCGGGTCGGTTTGTCGGATACAGACATCTGGAATCCCGGTCTGGTCAATGTCGTGGAAAGAGAGATAGACTTGTTGAGGATGGCGGTTCCCCTTAGCGCTTTAGTCGTTCTCGATTCTATAGTTTTGCTAGTCGATAAGAGAAAAAGAGTATCTTGTGGATTAAGCAGCTGTGTGTCGGTGCTAGTTTTGAGAGGGAGCTTGATTGCAGTGGTCGACTAGATTTCGGTTTAGTCGGCATCTTTGGCTGCGGCCTTCCGGTAATGACGAGAATTGGCAACGATATCCTGAGCCTTAGATTTTTCCCTCCCTCTGTAGTTTGGTTTTCGTTTCTCCTTATGCTTGAGTGATAAGCCTAATCTATTTGTAAGATCCACTGTTTATTTGACGACTAGCCGGAGGTTTTTTTCCGGTTCTCGTTTATAAGGGTTGTTTACTTAATATTTAACTAAGAAAAAGAATCAGTAATCTAAAGCTTAAGAGGAGATAAAGAAGAGTTTAGAGTTAGTTTTAATAGTATTAGGCTGCCTTAAGAGAGATAGGGTTAAGGCAGCCTCTAAACCATAATGCTTAACTCCTTACATTGTGAATATTGTTTAGACACAAGAAAGAGAGAGAGAGCACACAAAATTAGAGAGAGAAATTTGTGTTTTCTTTATTCTGGTTAGATGTTACAAGTGATGGAGAAGCCTTTAAATAGGCAATACACATGATTAAACAATTACTAAAACAAGGAAATATAAACAAATTATTCTTTAGAAGATGAGAAGAGGCCAAATGGGATACAGCCAAGGTCCGCTCGTCCAGGAAGAGAAGAAAGGGACACGAGGCAGGGTGTGGTCTTCATGGTGATAATGACAGGTCTGCTACAACTCCTTATGCACCCATGTGACTTTTCTCTGCCTAATTCAAACATATCCTTCCTTTTGAATTCAAACTGAGTATCATAAGATTTCTGGAGGTTATCAACGTCCCTTAAGCCTTCCCATTTGTTTTTTGCCTTGCAAGGTAAGTTAGATCTAGATGATTGCTTGTGGTGCAAGTCTGTACGGACATAACCAAATTGGCTTTTCTTGATGAACTCTCTTTAAATCATCAACCAGTTCTGGTCATTCCTTTCTTTATTTTAACACTATCCTCAAGCTTGACAATAGGAGATCCTTGGGCAAGCTTGGAACTAAGAGGACTTGCTTCATTAAAAACCTAAGTATGGAAAACCTCTCGGGATAAAACCATACATAGGGAAAAAGAGTGCAACCACCCTAAGCCTAGGGATTGGCCAGTGGGCTTATGAGTCTTATGATCAAGTTTAGGGACTCATAAACCCTTGATCATGGCCTTACTTCAATGGCAAGCAGGCACCAGTGCCTTCCTTGCTTCAAACTCAACACTACTTGGAACTCTCCATGTGGCTGCTTCTATGTCTCCCCCTTTCTTCTGACATCCTACCTTCATCAAAGGGTTTGGTCCACGACCAGACTTTCTCATGAGCTCCAAGTACCTGATTCAAACAATGCACATACACTTGCATCAATTCTCAAGGGGAAAATCTATTCAAACAAGAATAAGTACAGTTTTAGGTACTTCCCTTGCATAAGAAGATGGACACTAGCTTCTCATATTAGCACCCCACCTCAAACTTGACCTAATAATGAGAGTATGTGGTCAAGCTTGGAAGATGAGAGCCAGTGATGATCACCAATGCCTTTAGACCACAGCCCTCTTGGCTTGAATTGTGGCCTTTTCTCTTGAGTTTACTTCTTGTCCATCCTCTTGGCATCAGGTAAGTATTGAGGCAGTGATGATCCTTCAGCCTAATTTTTAAACACCGCACCATGGAGGCCGCATTGAACTGAGCTTTCATAAACACACAACCAATAGTGTTCTAAACAGCCTCTTTGCATACACACGCCACTGCCTAGACCCGGTTGTATAATCCTTTGTTGAAGTCATTGCAGAGGCTTGATACTGGACCATGGATCATGCATATTAAGAGTTCCCCTCAAGCTTAACTCCGAGACTAGGGGAGGAGCTAAGCTTGTGAGCTGGCTCTATACAGTTCCATGGTCTTAAGGAACCATCAGTCTTTACACGACTTGATGTCCTAAGCCTTGTGAGTTTTGGCTCTCTTCCTTATACCAGGAACTAGTGGTGTTTGAATCACCTTATGAGCCCTCACAAGGTAGTCTCTTATTGTATGATATCCCACTCTACACTTCTTGTAGACTTTGGGACTAAAATGTCCAAGTGGTATCATACAATGGCATCAAACTCTCATTGCATACTCAATCACATTACACGTCTTGTAGTTTGTGGACTGACTCGTCCAGTGATGATATGCAATGGCCTTAGAACATTATCTTGTCATCTTGGTTTGGTTTGTCACTGTATCACTTCCTATGTACCTAACATCACCACAACTCAATCCAAGATTAGATCATCCCATTGGCACCAAACCAAGCTCACACATCTGGTTTAATCACCAATGCCTCAACAATGCATTAATCTTGAAACCAGCAAATCACAGGATCAAGACTTAGATATTTAAACTTCTCTAAATGCAATGCAAGCATGAAACATTGCACTTGCAACTAGGCTAGATTTTCAAATGCACCATATATGAATGCAACAATCTTAGATAGCAACTATATGAATGCAATAGATTCAATCCCAATGAACTAACCATTATATGATCCATTTTAAAACAACCTAAACAGAATGCAAGAACACCACTAGACATGATAATGACAATAGTAAAATTAAAACCATAGATTTAAGTAGCTTAGACATACTTCTAAATTGTACTTGACATCTTTGATGGATTAACCATGCCATTATCATGAAGACACACTGAACCGGATTGAATCTTATCCTAAATGCTTGCGAATGATAAACTGGTTTAATACCCATGATGCATGTAGCAAAGACATTCTACTCAATTCTACAACACATTCTTGATTATTAGAACTATGGCAGAGCACAAGACATTACTAAACAACCACATTGATGCTTATGCAAAACAGATTATCAAAACCATGATGCAAGAGCTTAGACAATCTTCTAAATGCTTCAAGAAATCTATGATGGATAAGCTAAGGCATAAGTAACCAGGAACACAAGACAATGCAATAAACAAGCCAGGTGATCCTGGGACACAAACATCACTCAATGCACAACCAAATAAATACATAAGCTCTTATTAAGGGTTTAGGAGGCTTGCTTACAACCCAAGGAATCCGAGCTGATTCCTTGAACCTCCATGGACACGGTGTTGGAATTCATGAGTGTTAGTCTCATGTAAGGAGTGATTCAGAACTTAGGATAGGTTTGATAGGGTCATTGAAGGTAGGACTGAGGGTCAAAAGCAGAGCAAACACCTTGTCTTGCTCCCTTTATTCATTCAACACATCTGGGTCAATATACTGAGGTCTCAGTATCTCTAGTTCAGACCAATGGGCTCTGAACTTTCCCAGATGCAAAGTGAACTCCTCATTCTCTTGGGACAGGTTGTTGATGGCTCTCTTGATTTCAAAGACCCGACGAAGGTTAAAGAAGTTCCCATAGATCTTGTTTAAAGTTTCCCAAAGTGCTTTAGCACTCTCACAGTATGAGTAGGCTTCAAGGATAGATCTTTCTAAAGAGCTTTTAAGGATGGAAAATACCATGAAATCATCTTGTTGCCACCTCTCTTCCGAGACAGTAAGAAAACCAGTATCACCACCGGATGAACTCTCTTGAAAGTTGACAGCTTTGGAAACGTTTGGAGCATCAGAGATGCAATGGCTCCATAACCGTTTTCAACAATGGCTGTCTTCACCAGGCGAGACCAGAGAAGGAATTTGGGACCTTTGTGGATGACTTGAATGACAATGCCTCTAGAAGACTCCATCTTGAGGTCGGTATGAGCTAAATTGTCTTCTTGTTATTCAAAGGTGTAAACTTTAGATCCAAATGAACCGGATCTATAAAGGAGTGATCTTTTGAGCTTGTGACTGTTGTGGAAACTTCACTAGGAATCTGAGCAACCTGGCTCTGATACCATGAAAGTTTTCAGAGCTCGAGTGCTTGAGTGACGAAGAATAGAAATGGAGATGGATCGAATGACACTAGATGCAATGGAGAAGGAGACTGATGAGTATGAAAGAGATTCGTGAGACACTGAGAGAATAAAGAGACTATATGAGAGATTAAGAGACTAATGAGAGAGACTTGAGTATAGAGAACCAAAGACTAAAAGATTATGAAGAGGAGAAGAAACTCTCAATCTGTTATTCATACTCGACATACGAGGGTTTAAATAGATAAATGAGCTACACAAGGTTTTTCAAATAATCAACAAGCATGTGGAGTCAAGGGAAAGAGGCTCCTCGATTTGAATCATGTGCACCAGCAGCTCCACATGTTTTAGGACAGCCTGGCTCGCAAAAGGAGTAACTTGGCTGAGAATCAGCCCCCAAGGTCTATGAACCTTTCCAGTCATCACTCCAAGTTCAAGCTCCATCCTTTCCTGTCTTGATAAGCCTAAACCTTATCCATAAACGGTCAGCACCGAGGGTATCTCGCCAGATCCTCCAAAGACTCCATTTGGTCCTTTCTTCTACCCTTGAGGCCAACAATGGTTCTTCATGACTTGGGAAGCAAGGTTCTGCAATGGTAGTGTACGGATTAGGGTTTGGTCCGTACACTTTTCGCCCTATTTTTGCACAAACCCAAAATGTTCCCAAATGGTCGAGTGTGAACTTTTTGGGTTGACCTCGTCCGTACGGTACGGACGCCCTAATTTTGCACATCGACCATTTGCCCCCAAACTTCTCCCAAGTCTTCGTCCTTTAGTATAAATCCCTCTTGAACCTTGTTCTAGCTCTGCATATGCTTCTGGACCCTCCTTGGATCTTGATAAGTCTCTAAAAGGGTTTTCCCCAAGGTTTGCACATAAACCTTTAGTGAGTTGTTTTCTGTTAACTTGAAGAGATGACAATGAAGAAGAGAGAGATGAAATTGAGTTAAACAAGATCGAGTTGGGTGAATAGATCTTCTACAAGGAGTGTTGAGAAGGCTATGGGAAGCTGATAAGTGTACAAGTGGCTATGATGAAACATCAAGGAGAAGTCTAAGGAAGACCTTGGGAAGCTTTAAAGAAGAGATGGGATCAAATGGTCCATGTTTGGGTGGGATGTACGGATGGACGTACGGCCGTACGAACTATACAGACCGTACGGATCCGTACAGACCAACATCGACCAAGAAACATAAATACTCGACCATATGAACTTAAAGGATGGTTTAGAGTCTTGGGAAAGTTAGGGCATGAAGTGAATGCATCAGGCCATTGATATCTTGCCGTGTAAACCCTAAATGCCAAGACTTATCCCTACGGGCCAACCTCGACCCAGAAACATAAATACTCGACCATTTGAGCGTAAAGGATGTTTTAGAGTCTTTGGAAAGTTAGGGGACGAAGTGGATGTATCAGGCTATTGATATCTGGCCGTGTAAACCCTAAATGCCAAGCCTTGTCTCCCAAATCTAAAGGACCTTGCATGTGAAGAAAAGAGAGGATCCTTTGGTATATTCCTTGACCAAGATAAGGAATGGAAGGCAAGGAAACTTCCAGGAAAGAGCCAAGGCTTAGTGACTGTTTATGGATAAGGTTATCCACTTACCAAAAGAAGGAAAGGAAGGGCATTGTGGATAACCTTATCCATTCGCCCAAAAGCAAAGGAAGAGCAACTTGGACAGCTTGTCCAAATCGTGTGGACCTTCTGGTCCACAAGATTCAAATCGAGCAGCCTGGATCCCTTGACTCCACATGCTTTAGTCTCCTTTAGCTTTAGACTTGTATCAAGCACTCATTCATCTATAAAAAGACCCTCTTGGGCGATTGTATTTCTCAAGGGAGTAGGGGGAAAACCCCTCTCCACTTGAGAATTAAAGCTTAGTGTTCTTGAATCCAAACCCTTTAGTCTTTCCCTTTCTCAATCTCTCGAAGTCTCCACTAATCTTTGTTTCTAGTTCAAGTAAACATTAAGTGAAACCAGATCCTATCTCATCATCATTTCGAGTTCATCACACACAAACCAAACACTCCAAAAATCGGAGGTGGCGAGTTGAAGAAGAGAGTGTGCAGTGGTGTGTTAATAAGATCATGAAAAGAATGGGTCTTCCTAAAGACTCAGTCCCAAGATTGAGGGGGAGTATTGAGAAGCTTCAATGATCTGAGAAGAGAAGAACATTGGTGTTTATTCAAGAAGAAGAAGCAACCAAGGCTGAGACTGAATATGGTGTTGTATCTGCTAATCCTAGCATTTAAACCCAACAAAAGGTTGAGTGAAAGGGGGAGAGACCAAGATCAGTGTGAGATGAGGTAGATGAGCTCAAGAAGACTTAGTGGTGTGCAAGGAAAGTCAGTTGAGACTTGCACCACAGTGAGTCCATGATCCAGGGTCTTTGTGTCGATCACAATGATCCAAGACACGAAGACCCACTGGCCAATCCCTAGGCCTCGAGGACTTTACTCTTTTTCCATCATCAAGGTTTTATCCCAAAAAGGCTTTTCCTTAGTGAGGTTTTTAATGAGGAAGCTTTTCAAGGTTCCAAGCTTGACTTAGGATCACTAGAGTAAAGCTTGAGGGCGAGTGTTAACTTGAAGAGATGACAATGAACAAGAGAAAGATGAGATGGAGTGAAGTAAGATAGAGTGGGGTGAATAGATATTGTACAATGAGTGTTGAGAAGAGTGTGGGAAGCTGATAAGTGTACAAGAGGCTATGAAACCTCAAGTAGAAGTCTAAGGAAGAACTTGGGAAGCTTTAAGGAAGAGATGGGATAAAATGGTCCATGTTTGGGTGGGGTGTACGAATGGTCGTACGGCCGTACGGACTGTACGGATGGTCGTACGGCCGTACGGAACGTACGGATCCGTACGGACCAACATCGACCCAGAAACATAAATACTTGACCATTTGAGCTTAAAGGAGGGTTTAGAATCTTGGGCAAGTTAGGGCACCAAGTGGATGCATCAGGCCATTGATATCTGGCCGTGTAAACCCTAAATGCCAAGACTTGTCTCCCAAGTCTCAAAAGACCTTGCATGTGAAGAAAGGAGAAGTTCCTTTGGTATATTCCTCGACCAAGATAAGAAAGGGAAGGAAAGAAAACTTCCAGGAAGGAGCCAAGGCTCAGTGACTGTTTATGGATAAGGTTATCCACTTACCAAAAGCAAGAAAGGAAGAGCATTGTGAATAACCTTATCCACTCGCCCAAAAGAAAAGGATGAGCAACTTGGACAGCCTGTCCAAAACGTGTGGAGCTTCTGGTCCACATGATTCAAATCAAGCAGCCTGGATCCCTTGACTCCACTTGCTTTAGTCTCCTTTAGCTTTAGACTTGTATCCACATTAATTCATCTATAAAAAGACCCTCTGGAGCGATTGTATCTCTCAAAGGAGTAAGGGGGAAAACCCCTCTCCACTTCAGAAATAAAGCTTAGTGTTCTTGAATTAAAACCATTTAGCGTTTCCCTTTTTTAATCTCTCAAAACTCTCTAAGTCTCTCCTAATATCTGTTTCTGGTTCAAGTAAACACTAAGTGAAACTAGATCCTATCTCATCATCATTTCGAGTTCATCACTGCCTTGGAGGCTTGTTCATCACATACAAACCAAACACTCTGAAAATCCAACATTTTCTCACTTCAGGTTAACAGGGTTGAACAGCGGTTGTATGTATTGAGATGAAGAACCAAAACGAAGAGAAGAAGAAGCCAGAGAGAAGAGAAGAAGAAGTGATTTGGTTGAGTATTTTAATCTTGTCTACACAACTCAAGCTGAGATGACCTAGCTTGGTTTGCAAGGCAAGGAAGGTGAAACTTGGGAGCCAAACTCTTGCTAGGGAACCAGAGACCCGTTGGGGTTCAGTTTGACAAGAGGCAAGAGTTTGAATAAGTTTGAATGGGAAGATCAAATGTTCTGCTTAAGTAGAGAAATATGTTATGACCTGTCCTTTTCACCTATTCCAGCAACAAGATATTTTAATTTTTTCCTTTTGTTTATTCTTTTCTTTATCTTTGGTTTTTATCTATATATATTGTGTATTGAAGCTGGAGAATTAAACTAAGGAGAATAAGTCTCCCATTCTGATTACACACACACTCTCTCTCTCTCTCTCAAACTCGTCCATGATCTCTCTCTACTTGTTCTTCATCATCATTCATCTGTTCTTCACCATTCCTCATCAAATACTTCACTATTCTTCATTCTACACATCATAATATGTTATTCTAACATGGTATCAGAGATTTAAGCTCCTAAACTCTTTAAATTCTGCAAAATCCATTATGTTCTTCCATTTTCTCTGTTTTCCAGTTACTCTGTTTTCTAGATACTCTGTTTTCTCTGTTCTACTCTTGTCTACTCTGTTTCTCTTCATTCTGTTATTAGAGTATCTTCATTAGAGCATCTAAGCTTCTGAACTCTCTAGTTATTCAAAAGTCTCATTTTGTTTCTGGTTTTTAAAATTTATGTGTTCTAAAGACCCACTGGATAATATCTTTATACATTGGGTAAAAGAAAGTCTACCATGGAAATAGAAAGGAGAAGCCTGATTCCAGTAACCCTTGACGGTACTAACTATTTAATTTGGTCAAGAGTGGCCAGAATTACCTTGGGAAGTCATGGACTTTGGGACAGCCATATCATGAAGGCTGAAGCTTCAAAGAGAATGACTTAAGAGGATGATCAGGTTATTTTCCCGAGGGATGAAGACAAGTTGGTCAGAGATGACCAACAAGCACTTGAGATCGTCCACAACTCTCTATCAAAATCAATCTTGGAAGCTTACTCACATCGTGAAAAAGCCAAGGATCTATGGGAGAGTCTTCAAATTGTTTATGAGAATCTGTCCAACCTGAGAAGAGTATTTGAAGTCAAGAAGAATATCAACAACTTAAGCCAGGAAGAAGTAGAGTTCAATCAATACTTTGACAAGTTCAGAAGCTTTTGGGCAGAGCTGGATACATTGAGGACTTTCTCTATTGTTCAAGATGTCATAAAGGAGAGGTATGAACAAGACAAGGTCTTCAGCCTTCTCTTGAATCTAAGTCCATCCTACATCCAGTTAATCAAGCATGTTCAAAGGGAAGATAAGCTCCCTAACCTAGATGGAATGTGTGCTCTTGTTCAAAGAGAACAAATATCACATACACTCTTTACAAGGGAAAGGAATCCAGCTCTCAAGGATATGCACAGTAAGAATGGAAGGATGTCGCTGCTACCAGTGCACAAGAAGGCCAAGAAAAGACATGTCAGGAAGAGAAACCAACCAAGCTTGTTTACTCTAGTCTGGCGAAATTAAACTCAAGAAGAATGACTCTCCATGTCCTCAAGTGGCGTTTGAAGGTGCATCTATGTAGTCAGCACTTAACAGTTACTCCAATGGAGGAAAAACATGGACCAACGCAGTGATCAATGATGGTCCAATTAGAATGAGTGATATTGAGCCATTTATCAAGACAGCCAAGGCCATCATCTCTGCAAAGTAGTCTGGTACACATACCCGTATCTCTAGGCCAATCATAATAGATTCAGGAGTTAGTCATCATATGATTAGTTATTGAAATCTTATTAGTGATGTTAGCCTGCCTTAGTGAATGTAACAATAGCTAATGGAGATAAGGTAAAGATAGAAGGAATTAGGAACCTTAAGTTGTTTGATAGAGAGTCCACTGCCTTTTATATGCCTAGTTTTGCCTCTAACCTCCTTTCTGTGAAAAAGGCCACGGTTGACCTGAATTGTCAGGTGGTTTTTAGGCCGAATGATGTTGAGTTTCAGGACCTTAAGACATGGAAGGTAATTGGTGAAGGAATCAGTCAAGGGTTGTTTATACCATCTCCAAAATACTAAGCTTTCTAAACCCACTACTCATTTTCATATATGCATGATCAGTAACTCATTTGTTTGTGATAGCACTACTTGGCATGCTAGATTAGGTCATCCTCACACTCGTGCATTAGAGATCATTATGCCTGATATGTCATTTAATCACTAAGAATGTGCAGCATGTATCTTAGGAAAGCATTAGAAATATGTTTTTCCATTTATGAGAAATGCTTTGACTTAGTTCACTCTGATGTTTGGACCTCGCCTTGTATATCTAGAGATAACCATAAGTATTTTGTCACCTTTATAGATGAAAAATCAAAATACACTTGGATCACTTTGCTGCCTTCTAACGATCGTGTGTTATATGCTTTTATGAACTTTCAAGCTTATGTCACTAACCACTTTAAGGCTAATGTGAAGGTACTGAAGTCAGACAGGAGGAGAACATACAACCTATGCATTCAAAAATCATCTGGCAAGACATGGCATAGTTCATCAAACAAGCGACCCTTATACTCCTCAGTAAAATGGAGTGGCTGGAAGGAAAAGCAGGCATCTGAGTGAGGTGGCTAGATCAATGATGTTCCATGCAAATGTTCCTAAGAGATTTTGGAGTGATGCGGTGGTAACAGCATGCTATTTAATCAACCGGATTCCTACCAAGGTGCTCAAGGAAATATCTCCTTATGAAGTGTTGAACCAAACCATACCATCAACTCACCACCTTAGAGTGTTTGGATGCGCCTGCTTTTTGTTGATACCAGGGGAGCAAAGAAACAAGTTAGAGGAAAAGAGCATGAAGTGCATGTTCATTGGATACTCTTCTAAAAAAAAAGATACAAGTTCTACAATCCTGAAACATGAAGAGTACTTGTATCCAGAGATGTGAAGTTTATAGAAGGCAAAGGGTTCTATGCTGAGAAGAATTGGGATGAGCTTAAAGATCTGTCTAAAGCATTAGACAAGGCTAATAATCTGAGAATTATTATTGAAAGTCCTGGAATCAGTCTCACAAAAGAAAAGAAGACCACCAGAGAAGCTCCTCCTAATCAAGAGTCTGAAAAAAAATCTGAAGGAATCACTCATCCTGATCTTGAAGGGGGCAATGGACATGAACCAGAAGTTCAAGATGGTTCAGAAGTTCATGATCAGGATGGTGTTGAAGAACAAGAACCTGAACCTACTCAAGTTCATGAAGAAGAAGAGGTAGACCAGGTTCAGCGACTAAGAAGAAGTACAAGGATCAAGAAACGTGCATCAAACTGGATCAACACAAGAGTTTATTTAAATGCTGAAGCAGTGGCTCATCCAATAAATGCAGTCTGCTATCTTGCTCAGTATCCAGAGGAACATCTAGTCTTCATTGGGGTATTGGATCAGGAATATATTCCAAGATCATATGAAGAAGCCATGGAGCATGAAGAGTGGAGAGAGTCTGTTGGAAATGAGACTAATGCAATGATAGTCAATGATACCTGGTATGAAGTTGAGCTTCCCAAAGGCAAAAAAGCAGTGACAAGTCGTTGGATCTTCAGCATCAAATACAATGCTTATGGAACAGTAGAGAGGCACAAGACATGTCTAGTAGCAAGGGGGTTTACTCAGACATATGGGGAAGACTACGTCGATACTCTTGCACCAGTCGCCAAACTGCACACCATAGGGATCATCCTCTTTTAGCAGTACACTTGGAGTGGGATTTATCGCAGATGGATGTGAAGAATGCCTTCCTACAAGGAGAGTTAGAAGATGAAGTGTACATGAGACCACCCCCTGGTCTGGAATGTTGACATAAGAAAATAAATGAAAAGGAGAAGTTATGAAGAAGAGATTAGAACACGATTTGAAGAGAAGAAGTGAAGACTGTCTGTACAACTCACCAGTGGTAACCTAACTTGAATTACAATCGATCATTCCGCATAAGTTAAGACCACCCAGAAAGTGTTTGATCATTCCGCATATCATCCACATAATTCCATCTCTACCATCGACTACCAACTCCCCTTCTATCATTCATCAGTCCATCATCATCTATCAGTGTTAGTAACTTGCTCCATCACCACCACATTCTGTCTAGATCGACCCTCAAGAGCATCCTAAGGGCACGTCCTTGACCAGGACCTCATCAATCTCAAACCTTACTTGTGTGTTTGAGATCAACCGAGCTATCATTAGCTTAGCTCAAGAAATCATTTAGTTCACAAAGCATCTTGGAAAGTTTAGAGCTTTGTGGTTGGAGCTTGTGATACTGAGGCTGAGTACAACCAATCCATATGAGCTCAATGAATGGCGTGAGCAAGATAAAGTCTTTGGCTTGTTGCTCACCCTCAACTCCACCTACAATGACCTGGTGAAACACATCTTGCGAGCTGAGAAATTACCGACCTTGGAGGAAGTTTGCGCACAGATCCAGAAGGAAGCACTAGACTGACCCATCTTACCTGCACAAAGTGTAAATAAAGTAAAGACTTTCCTTGGTTCAGTGTTGGCCTTATTTGCTAAGTAGTTGATCTTGAGGGCGTCTGGACCAATCTTGATAGGGTTCCTGACTTGATCTTCTACTTCTGGTTCTTCAATGCTTGAGTCTTCAAAGCCTTCATCTTCACTCTTGTGGGTTTCATCAGAAATGGGTTCTCTTTCCACGTTGATTTGTGCCACATAACCTTCTTTGTCCGTTTCAGCCAAATAAGCTTCCTTACCTGAAGTGATATTGAGTTGCGCAAAGGAATTTCTCAATTCATCACTTGGTTCGTTGATATGCTCTACTTTGGTGGGTTGAGCTATTGGCATGTCTTGTGGTTCATCCATGTTGTCTAGGATAGCTTGGATGGCAAGCATGAATCCATCTTTAAGTCTCCTAGCCTTGGAACGTGTCATAGGACCTTCTTTGACCTTAGGAATGGTTATGGGAACTTTATTCTGGTCCATGACCTCATTCATCATTCCCTCCCCCTTCAGAAGGTTTTGACCTTACAACTGGTTCATATGCAAGATAAGGAGACAAGTCAGCAACATTGAACGTATGAGAAATGTTAAACTCACATGGAAGTTCTAGGCGGTATGCATTATCATTGATTTATGCAAAGATGACTGAACCAGTACCTTAACTGGAGCTGAATTAGAGTGACACTTAAGAGGAGCTAGATGAGCTGAACCAGATTGATACTCAAGGCGTGATGGCCTAGTTGATGATGATAAATTTCAACCCAATCTTTCACATGGATCAGAGGCATCTTACTCGGCCCAAACCAATCAAGACAAGGATCCATTTGCTTGTCTAAGGGCCGAGTTACTAGATCACAAACCAGAAGACTGAAGAAATCAATTGCTGCTTTGGTTTACTCTGAACCAGACCCAAACCAACTTCGAAATCAAGCCAAGGAACCGAGCCAACTCTTCACTTATTCAGTTTTTGGACTTGTCTAAGTCTTAATACTTCTTTATATTCCAGTTTCTACAAGTATTAGGACCTTTCAACTTATATTTCTGCTACTTAAACTCTTGAGAACTCTCTGCAAAATTAGTCACCTTTTTTATAAAAAAATTCTCTCTAAATCTTTCAATCCCTTGTTCAGCTTTAAGCACTGTTTGCTAAGAGTTCATTCTCTGATTGCAAAAATTGTCTTTGATCTAAACAGAGTTCTTTCTGTTGATCTTAGACTCATCTATACAAGATCTGATCAGTCCATATGTCATTACTGAAGATCATCCCACCAAACCATCTATCATCACCGAATTCAACCCAGATATCTCTCAAAACCATCAGATCTTCCTTCATAAGAATCAGGGACAAAAGTATCTCCTCACTAGGGATTTATCAAGTGGTATCAGAGCAGATTTGAAGGCTCTTGATCTGGGGTTTGATTCTAAAACTTTTCCATTTCTTCTCTTTGTTTGGGAATCTGTTTTCTATTCTCCGCAATTTTCTTAGAAATCTCTTATCTCTCTATCTTTTGAATCTGAAAGAGGGCCAACCAGATCTAAAAAAACAATCAAAAGAAAAGTTGAAGAGAAATCCAACTTGGCTGAGGAGAAATCCAGCCTGGCTGAGGAGAAATCCAGCCCTAGTGCTAAAGCCTCTTGCAATCTGTCTATTTCTTTCTTCTGTTTTTTGGTTTGGGTTTGTTTTATGAAGTTTTGATATTTGTTTGTTTCTGAGATACTGGATTCACAAGGAAAACTCACTGGAAAATACAAGAGAGAAACACTTGAGAGATTGTGAGGCTTTGGCTATTCATATATGTGCTAATATTTCTTGTTTAGTTTCTTAACAGGGGGTCATGTCTGATGGGAGCCATTAACCAGATGAAACTGGTACTAATAACTTTAATAAATTGCAGATGTAAGAAATGATGTCTGAAATCATGAAGAGGATGAAAGCCAGTAATCTTCTTAATGAAAATACTGATAATTTTTATTGTCAGACTTCTCAGGCTAGAAAAGATGCTCGGAGCAAGAGTAGCGGCAAACGAGTTGCAACAGGAGAGAATGATGGTCGTGATTCCTCTTTAGATAGAAGTACTTATGTTTCGAAATCAGTTAGAGCAGCTTCACTAACCAGAACCCTCACCCACCGAGCACCCAGGGAGACACCAGACGACAGCCTTGGCAACCTCTAACTCAGAATACCATCTTTCAGTGGTACCAACTGTTAACCTGAAGTGAGAAAACAAATCACTAAAGGTTTATGTGCAGAGCTTGGGCAAAACCCATTTAGAGAGTTATCAAGATCTAAGGAGGGTTCAGAAGCTTATGCAGAGCTAGAACATGGTTCTGGAGGGGTTTATAACGAAGGAAGAAGACTTGGGAGAAGTTTGGAGGCAAATGGTCGATGTGCAAAATTAGGGCGTCCGTACTGTACGGACCGTACGGACGAGGTCGACCCAGAAAGTTCACACTCGACAATTTGGGAACATTTTGGGTTTGTGCAAAAATAGAGCGAAAAGTGTACGGACCAAACCCTAATCCGTACACTCCCATGCCAAAACCTTGCTTCCCAAGTCATGAAGAACCATTGTTGGCCTCAAGGGAAGAAGAAATGATCAAATGGAATCTTTGGAGGATCTGGCGAGATGCCCTTGGTGCTGACCGTTTATGGATAAGGTTTAGGCTTATCCCGACTAGAAAGCAAGGAGCCTGAACCTGGACTGATCACTGGAAAGGTTCATCGACCTTGGTGGCTGATTCTTAGCCAAGTTACTCTATTGGCGAGCCAGGTTGTCCCCAAAACATGTGGAGCTGCTGGTCCACATGATTCAAATCGAGGAGCCTCCTTTCCTTGACTCCATATGCTTTGTTGATTATTTGAAAACCGTTGTGTAGCTTATTTATCTATTTATACCCTTGTATGTCGAGTATGAATAACAAGTTGAGAGTTTCTTCTCCTCTTCATAATCTCTTAGCCTTTGGTTCTCTATACTTAAGTCTCTCTCTCTCATTAGTCTCTTAATCTCTCATATAGTCTATTCATTATCTCAGTCTCTCACGAATCTCTTTCATACTCATCAGTCTCCTTCTCCATTTCATCTATTCTCATCCGATTCATCTCCATTTTTTTTCTTCATCACTCAAGCACTTGAGCTCTGAAAATTTTAATGGTATCAGATCCAGGTTGTTCAGATTCCTGGTGAATCTTCCGCATCAGTCGCAAGCTCAAAAGATCACTCCTTTACTCCCTTGAGAAATACAATCGCCTAAGAGGGTCTTTTTATAGATGAATGAGTGCTGGATACAAGTCTAAATCTAAAGGAGTCTAAAGCATGTGGAGTCAGGGGATCCAGGCTGCTCGATTTGGATCATGTGGACAAGAAGCTCCACACGTTTTGGACATGTTGTCCAAGTTACTCTTCCTTTGCTTTTGGGCGAGTGGATAAGGTTATCCACAATGCTCTTCCTTTCTTCCTTTTGATAAGTCGATAACCTTATCCATAAACGGTCACTAAGCCCTTGGCTCCTTCCAGGAAGTTTCCTTGCCTTCCCTTCCTTATATTGGTCTAGGAATATATCAAAGGATCTTCTCCTTTCTTCACATGCAAGGTCTTTTAGACTTGGGTGACAAGTCATGGCATTTAGGGTTTACACGGCCAGACATCAATGTCCTGGTACATACACTTTGTGCCCTAACTTTCTCAAGACTCAAACCCATCTTTTAAGTTCAAATGGTCGAGTATTGATGTTTCTGGGTCGAGGTTGGTACGTACGGTCTGTACAGTCAGTACGGCCGTACGGTCATCCGTACACCTCACCCAAACATCAACCATTTGATCCCATCTCTTCCCTAAAGCTTCCCAATGTCTTCCTTAGACTTCTCCTCAATGTTTCACGGCCTCTTGTACACTTATTAGCTTACCAAAGCCTTCTCAACACTCCTTGTACAAGATCTGTTCACCCCACTCTATCTTCTTCCACTCAATCTCATCTGTACAAGTTCATACTTGTTTATTGTCAACTCTTCAAGTTTACACTGCCCCTCAAGCTTGACTCTAGTGAAAATAAGTTAAGCTTGTAACCTTGAAGAGCTTCCTCATTAAAAACCTCACCAAGGAAAACCCTTTGGGATAACAACTTGACGAGGGAAAAAGAGTGAAGTCCTCAAGGCCTAGGGATTGGCCAGTGGGTCTTTGTGTCTTGGATCATTGTGATGGACACCAAGACCCTGGATCATGGCCTCACTGTAATGCAAGTCTCATCCGACATTCCTTGCACATAAAAAAGTTTTTTTGACCTCATCTAGCTCACCTTACACTGATTTTGGTCCCTCTCCTTTTCACCCAACGTTCTGTTGGGTTTAAGTGCTCGGATTACCAGATACGACTCCATCTCCGTACTCAGCCTTGGTTGCTTCTTCTTCTTGAATAACCATAAAGGATCTTCATTTCTCATATCATTGAAGCTTCTCAATACTCCCCCTCAAGCTTGGGACTGAGTCTTTAGAAAGACCCAAGCTTGGATAGAAGACAGCTTCATGATCTTGATCAAGCTTGGGACGGAGTCTTTAGAAAGACCCAAGCTCTGACCACTCTCTTATCTAGACTTGCCAATGTCTAAACCCGGATGGCTCCATCTTCTATTCTTGGAAAAATGCTGATGAGGAACCAGGTCTTGAACTTAGATCACCAGGTAGCTCACTCAAGTCCCCACCTCAAGCTTGAATTGAGTCTAGGTTCAAGCTTAAAAGTGAGCCTCAGTGAGCATCCAAACCAGGAGCACACCACCCCAACAGCTGCGCTTAAATCACTGATCCACCTTTATGTCTTCAGCTTCAAGTACCCTAAGGTCACCGGCCTCCTCAAGTTTAAGTGATGACCTTGCCTTGTGCATATTCTTTGAACCAGGAGCACATCACACTCAACAGTTGCGCTTAATCCTACTGGTTTCATGCACAAGCACCAACATCTCTCCACTGCTTCAGCAATGGGCATTGCCTTCCTCTTTGTCTCGTATGGATGTTGAACAAGAACACTCCTTGTAAACCTGAAACACAATCAAACTCCAGACAAGATAACACACACTTGCATTGGGATCAAAGCTTGACTAATCATCAAGTTTGATCACCAATGTCACAAGCTTTGCACATATATTAAATCTTATTGTTATTAAGAATCATCTAAAGCAAGCTTACCACTCTCTAAATGCTATGGATGAACACAACAGGAACAATCCCAAGAAAATAGGCAATCATTTCCAGCCTTCAACAACTCTTAGACATTAGTCTAGATGTTTCAACCTTAAGGCAGTAACCATGACAATGGTATGCAACAACCTTAACATATTCACTTCATGAATGCAATCTGGATTAGATACAACTATCTATCATCCTAGCAAGACATTCATTTAGAACAGAGACTAAGCATCATTATCATTTCCAAATACCATACCCAAATGCTCTACTTTAATCAGTTTCTATTCATGTATGCAAGCAGATTGAGAACATACTAACTAATATCATGTCAAGCAACATTTAGAACTTGAGTAAGCATTTTAAACACTCAATCATTCAAACCAGTCTCATTCAAACATCCTGGGATATATTCTAAAATGCATATCTAGTAATCTTAAACACATTCTTAGGTCTCAAACACATTACACAACACGTTCAGTTCATAAAGAATCAAACTTTATTAAAGGGACAGTAGGTTCCTTACAAACAAGGAACTAGTGTGAGTCCATTGACCACCTTTGATTCATGGCCAGACCAGGAGCTATTGGTGTCGACCCCAACATATCCTTCCTCCATGGACCTTCCCTTGGACTCCATTCCTAATGTCCCCACCTTTCTTCATACTTTGGTCGCCTCCACCATTAACAAGGTGAAAGCTTTCACCTTTCTTCCTAGACTTGAATAAGAACACGTTTTTGGACAGGTTGTCCAAGCTGCTCTTCCTTTCCTTTTGGGTGAGTGGATAAGGTTATCCAAAAAGCTATTCATTTCATCATTTTGTACGTGGATAACCTTTTCCATAAACTGTCACTAAGTCCTTGGCTACTTCCAAGAAGTTTCCTTGCCTTTCCTTCCTTGTCTTGGTCAAGGAATATAACAATGGATATTATCCTTTCTTCACATGCAAGGTCTTTTAGACTTGGGTGACAAGTCTTGTCATTTAGGGTTTACAAGGCCATACATTAATGGAATGGTACATACACTTCGTGCCCTAACTTGCTCAAAACTCAAAACCATCTTTTAAGTTCAAATGGTCGAGAATTGATGTTTCTGGGTCGAGCTTGGTCCATACAGTCCGTACGGCCGTACGATCATCCGTACACCTCGCCCAAACATCGACCATTTGATCCCATATCTTCCCTAAAGCTTCCCAAGGTCTTCCTTAGACGTCTCCTTGATGTTTCACAGACTCTTGTACACTTATCAGCTTCCCACAGCCTTCTCAACACTCCTTGTACAAGATCTCTTCACCCACGCAATCTTATTTCACTCCATCTCATCTTTACAGGTTCATACTTGTTTATTGTCAACTCTTAAAGTTAACAGGGGGGATCTTGTGGACATGCTAAGTTCCAGAAAGCTAAGGATACTCTTTTTGAATTCAAAAGGTAGGATCTGGTTTGATTTAAGCAAGAAGAAGTCACATGGGTGCATAAGGAGCTGTGTAGACCTGTCACTATCACCAAGGAAGGTTGTGCATCTTCTCCTGTCCCTTTCTACTTTTCCCAGACGAGCCAGACTTTGTCTGTATCCCCTTTGGCCTCTTCTCAATCCCTAAAAAATTATTTGTTTATATTTCCTTGTTTTAGTATTTGTTTAATGTTGCTCATTATCTATTTAAATTCAGCTTCACCTCTTGTAACTCTCACCAGAATTAATAGACAAGATTCACTCTCTAATTCCGTGTGCTCTCTCTCCCTTGCTTGTGCCTAAACAATATTCACAATGTAAGGAGTTAAGTATTATGGTTTAGAGGCTGCCTTCTCTCTTTCTCTCTTAAGGCAGCCAAATACTTGTCAAACTCACTCTAAACTATTCTTTATCTATTGTCTTAAACTCTAGCTTACTGATTCTGAATCCTATTCATCTAAGTACACAAACTCTAAGTGTTCTGTTACTTCTCAAGGATAGATTCATACTAGAGAGTTTCTGCTTCATATAACTTGTTTACTGTCTAGGATTGTTGGTTATATAATAAGCTGTGTATGAGGATATAACCACAAGTTGGTTGTCTCTGATCTTGAATGGTGAGTTCCTGTTGTATGGTTGAAAGGGATTCAGTCACAAGTTGAATGAATCACTCCATACATGAGACAAACACTCATGAATTCCAACATGCTCTTCTTTTGGAAAACTCACCCCATTCTCTGTTTTTTCTTGAATCAAATCATTTCTCTCCCACTCTGATATAGTGTAAGCTTGGTCAATACTTGTTAGTTTCTTGAAATCAAGCTTAAGGAGGGGAAATGATTCAAAAATGCTTCACTATTTTTTTTATCAATTGGATATTAGCGTTCTCTTGATGGAGCATCTCTTTGACCGGTGGACAAACTGTTTTGATCCACTGGTTTCATTGTTGTCTAAGCAACATGAAATACTTGTTTATGTGTTATTCTGATGGTTCTCTTGTTGCAAGCTCTGGAAAACATCAGTTCATGAGTTATTCCAATGGCACATGTCTATGATCAGTGGATAAATTAATTGTCCGATGGTCCATTGTGTTTCAGCTACTAAAGCACCAATTCTTGATGAGTATTGATGCTCCTGGCTGTTAATGCTTCCGCAAAACTCAAGAAAACAGATCAAAACTCTGTCCATTAGAAATCTTGAGCAAATGTCTATTTTCTATTTTCTATTCTCTCATTCTCTGATTCTCCAAGTTACTTATTCTCCATCATTCTCCCATTCTCTCGCTACTAATACTCTGGTTACATCATTTTCTACTCTCTACTTATTCTCTGGTTACTTATACTCTCTGGTTACTAAAATTTCTATTCTCACAATCTTGTTTAGAATCTTCCTACGGGTGCTAAACTGTCTTGAAAGAATTGTCTTGCTTCTGCCCTAAGGAAAATTAATTATCTTGTTGCCTGAATGCTTAGTCTTGATGATTATGATTCATAGAGTGTTTCTAGGATAGAATCATGAAGATATTTGTCCATTGCTTGCTTTACTTTTTCTAAATGTGTTTTAAAGATCAGACTTGGCGAAAGCCAATGTTCTGGTCTCTTGTTTTTCTACTGATGCATGTGTCTAGTTATTTGTTTGACAGGTTGCCCATGTTGTTCATAGCCTACAAATGAAGTATATTCCTGAACATTGAGATTCTCCACTACCCATCAACACTTTGGACACTGATTGCGTCCATTAACTCCCAAGATGGCGGAGAGGATGATTGGAGCAGTGGAGAGATTGCTCAAAAGTGACTTACCTGATGTTAAGAGGGTGGACATGAAGTATATTCAAGTGAAAATGCCACAATTTTAGCCAAGAGGGCTGTGGTCTTAAGGCATTGGTGATCATCGTTGGCTCTCATATTTCAAGCTTGCAACATACTCTCATTCTCAGGTCAAGCTTGAGGAGGGTTGCTAATATGAGAAGCGAATGTCCATCTACTAATGCAGGGGAAGTACCTAGATCTATATTCATTCTTATGATTGAATAGGTTTGCCCCTTGAGAATTGATGCATGTGTTTATGCATTGTTTGAATCAGGCACTTGAAGCTCATGAGAAGATTATGGTTGTGGATCAAACCCTTTGATGATAGCAGGATTTCTGAAGAAAGGAGGAGACAAAGAACCAGCCACATGGAGAGTTACAAACAATTTTTGTTAAAATGATGAAGGGAATGACCAGTAGAAGTAGCTGGTTCATGACCCAAGTATTGATAAAGATAAATAAAGAAAACAAGCATAAGAAGTGATCCAGAAACATGTAGCTGAGACTGGGTCATATAGACTTGTGAACCAAGACATTGTTAGAGTGTAGAGGAAAGAAGTATGGCTGAGTATGACCAAGATGCTGTGCACAAAGAATATCAAGAGAAGATTGTTGGAATGAAATAAGTGACAAGAAGAAGAGAAGAGGCTGGATACTTGTGTAAGAAGTCAGTCCGTACAATCTTGACTTCCAAGCAACCAAGCTTGAGCTAGAGTGTCTTGAAAGGCAAGGAAAGGATGTATCTCGTCCAGCTACACCTCAAAAGCATATTTGAATTTAAATTAAGGCTTCTGACCTTTGGAGAGAGTGGCTGGACAAGTGAGGATTTAAATAAAAAAGATCACATGTGCTTAAGGAACTGCACCCAGAGCTGTCACTTTCATCAATGGGAGACTGCCCCACCATCTCTCCTCCTGTCCCTTTCCCTTCATATGGACGAGCCAGACCTTGTCTTCTTCTCCTTTGGCATCTTCTCTTTCCCTACAGAAGTAATTGTTTAACAGAACCAAGATTTATTCATTGTTAAAGGTTGTCTTTGCCTATTTAAGGCCTTGTTGTAACATAAGGTAATCTAAGAGAAAGTTAACTCTTTCCTTCACATATTCTTGGTTCCTATTCTCTCTCCCACGAGTTACTCTGTTATCTTACTCTCTGATACTCTAAATCTTCATAATTACTCTGGTTACTTTCAAGCTTATACTCTTCATATTTCACAAACTCTCATTCTTTAGTTACTGTCTCTTAACCATACTTGTTCCCTCTCTCGCCCAGTCTCTGTTCTCCCATAAGTTAACCTTCAACTCCATCATTCCCTTCTCATAATTCATCTATTCTCACATGGTATCAGAGCTTCCAAGCTCCTGAAACCTCATAGCTTCCGCAAATCATCATCTTCTCAAAACTGTCTCCAAAACAGTTTCTGCTACATATCTTTATCCACTGGTCCAAAGGTCTTCCAAGAGGGAAGAATATCCCCAGAACTCAAGATAGGACAGTATACAAGTCTCTGGAACTGAAGAAATCTACAGCTCAGTCCAGCAAGCTTCATTAAAGGTTCAGTTTCAAGTTCTGTTTCTTGCAAAACCAGTTGGTACATTCTATTGTCCACTGGTCCAAACTCTCTAAGATGGAGAGCTCAAAGGAAATGGTGACTTCAGTAGCTTCAAGGAGTCCAAAGAAGAAGCCAAACGACCACATATGGGCCAAAATGCTGAAGATAATCCATGGAAGAAACCATTCTTGGAGAAGGGTCACTAAAGAAGAATTAAAGCTAAGCTGTTCTAATCATTCTCTGTCCAGCCATGCTGAAGCTCTATTTCTGACCAACAAAACCCACGACCAGCAAGAGGACAGGAGGGGTTTGAAGTGTCTTCTTGACAAGAAGGAGAGAATCAAGAAGAGGAGGTGTTGGACAGTCACACCACAAGCCCTTCAAATTCAAGTGATTCACAGCCTGGAGGTTCAAGGAACTAGCTCAGGTTCCTTGGTAGTAAGTTAACCTCCTTAACTCTAATAAGAGTTTTTTTAATTATCTTAAATTTTTTCTGGTTGTGTTGAGTGTCTTGTTAGTATCTTAGGGACAGTTCAATGTTACTAGAGTTGTTGAACCTAGTTTCTGTCCCATGATACTTAAACATTGTGTATGCATTGTTCTAGGAGTAAGTAAGCTTGCTATCATAATCATACAGCATCTGGTTCAACCCATTTCATTGTTATCATGTGCTAATGGTCTGGTTAGTCCATCATAGTGGACTAGTATGCATTTAGAAGTTGGTCTAAGCTACTGGTCCCTATGGTTTTGATTAAACCAGTAACCATTAGCTTGTGTGATGTGCATTTAGTTGCTTGTTATCTCATGCTGTTTTGAATTGAATCTTTTGCATTCATATAGCTATTGCTTAAAATTGTTGCTTGATGCCTGTGTACTGTTCTAGGAGATTTCTAGAATTGTTTTGTCTTGTTCTTGTCTTAGCTCATTTGTTTGTGTGCTGTATGGTCTAGGCGAGTTTCTTAGAGCCTGTTGTGTGTCTTGTTGCATTGCTAGAGGCCTAGGAGAGTTTTCTGGTCATGTGTTGCATTCATAGTTGTGTAGCTTGATTAGATTAGTTGTCTAGTCTATGCTACTGTCATAAATTGTTATTGCATTCTGCTACTGTCATATGTGTGATAAAATGAGCCTAGATGCCTTGTAACTGATGAGTTATCATAACTGAGCATTTAGTGAATTGGTCGCATGGATTTGAACTAAATGAGTTGTTTAGATTCTGTCCATTGAATTTTCTTAAAGCATTGGGATCAGGATTGGTGAGTTACCAAGGTCTGATCCTAGTGTGTGTGGTCTGATTCTTGCTGGAGTTTGAGTGATGTTTCAGGTAAACAAGTGTTGTCTCTGTCCATCATCAAATCAAGACAAAGAAGAAGACTTTGCCCATGATTTCAGAGCCTACAGAGTCTGTATATTCCTGACCATGGAAAGATCACTTGTGTGTAGAGAACCGGTTGAATTAAGCGCAGCCTGTTTGGGTGTTGAGCTCCTGGTTCAACAGACTTACAAGAGGCAGTGGAGAAGAGATTAAGGGAGGAACCGGTTGACTTAAGCGCAGCTGTAGGGGTGATGCGCTCCTGGTTTCAAAACTCAATGTTGCTCACTTCCAAGCTTGGTCCTTCACTTATTCTCTTTGGATCAAGCTTGAGGAGGGGTAATGATGAGCATTCCTGAAGGTCCAAGTCTTCCATTTCCTCACCTCAGATCAGAAGTGAGAGTATGCAAGTGGTGGAATTCACCCTTGCAAGATTTCTCATCAGCCGGATCAAAGAAACATCAGCAAGGACAGCAGCAACTTGGTGTTAGAACAGATGGCCATCAGAGACTACTTGGCAAGAAGATCAGGTGGAGAGGCAAGCTGATTGGAATGCTATGTATCAGCCCAAGGCTTGGGAGTTAGAACAGTTACCTTCTGGTTGGGAAGCTATGGATCAGCTTCTATATGGAGTTAAAACAGTTACCTTCAGTTGGGAAGCTATGAATCAGCCCATAGCATGTGTGCTTGTACCTGGTTGGTAAAGCTTCACGAACTGGCTAGAATGGTGATTTCAAAGTACCTACTGAGCTCATGAGCAAAGGCAGGCTTTGACTCAACCCCTAAATGGAGGCAAGAAGCCAGAAGAAAGGGGGAGACAAGCTCTGATCATAACAAGATGCTCAAGGCTGATTTCAGTATGTAGCAAGTGGCACTTAATCTGAATGTGAAGAAATGGTGCCAGCTTGCCATCGAAGAAAGCCCATGATCCAGGGTTTATGTGTCCCTCAACATGATCATAAGGCTCATAAACCTACTGGCCAATCCCCAGGCTGAAGTAGTTGCACTCTTTTTCCCTAAGTGTTGGTTTTACCCCATGAGGTTTTCCACACTTAGGTTTTTAATGAGGCAAGTACTCTTAGTTCCAAGCTTTCCCTAGGATCTCCTATGGTCAAGCTTGAGGGGGAGTGTTAAAATGATGAAGGGAATGACCAGTAGAAGTAGCTGGTTCATGACCCAAGTATTGATAAAGATAAATAAAGAAAACAAGCATAAGAAGTGATCCAGAAACATGTAGCTGAGACTGGGTCATATAGACTTGTGAACCAAGGCATTGTTAGAGTGTAGAGGAAAGAAGTATGGCTGAGTATGACCAAGATGCTGTGCACAAAGAATATCAAGAGAAGAATGTTGGAATGAAATAAGTGACAAGAAGAAGAGAAGAGGCTGGATACTTGTGTAAGAAGTCAGTCCGTACAATCTTGACTTCCAAGCAACCAAGCTTGAGCTAGAGTGTCTTGAAAGGCAAGGAAAGGATGTATCTCGTCCAGCTACACCTCAAAAGCATATTTGAATTTAAATTAAGGCTTCTGACCGTTGGATAGAGTGGCTGGACAAGTGAGGATTTAAATAAAATAAAAGATCACATGTGCTTAAGGAACTGCACCCAGAGCTGTCACTTTCATCAATGGGAGACTGCACCACCATCTCTCCTCCTGTCCCTTTCCCTTCATATGGACGAGCCAGACCTTGTCTTCTTCTCCTTTGGCATCTTCTCTTTCCCTACAGAAGTAATTGTTTAACAGAACCAAGATTTATTCATTGTTAAAGGTTGTCTTTGCCTATTTAAGGCCTTGTTGTAACATAAGGTAATCTAAGAGAAAGTTAACTCTTTCCTTCACATATTCTTGGTTCCTATTCTCTCTCCCACGAGTTACTCTGTTATCTTACTCTCTGATACTCTAAATCTTCATAATTACTCTGGTTACTTTCAAGCTTATACTCTTCATATTTCACAAACTCTCATTCTTTAGTTACTGTCTCTTAACCATACTTGTTCCCTCTCTCGCCCAGTCTCTGTTCTCCCATAAGTTAACCTTCAACTCCATCATTCCCTTCTCATAATTCATCTATTCTCACAGTTTTGTGTGTAAAGCAAGGAATCCATTGGTTCTTGCTTGCCATTTAAGTAAGGCCATGATCCAGGGTTTATGAGTCCCTAAACTTGATCATAAGACTCATAAACCCACTGGCAAATCCCTAGGCTGAGGTTAGTTGCACTCTTTTAATGAGGCAACTACTCTCAGTTCCGAGCTTGCCCAAGGATATCCTATGGTCAAGGTTGAGGGAGAGTATTAAAATGAAAAGGAGAATAACCAGAGGATAGGATTTAGTCCATGATCAAAGACAAGTGCATCAAGAGAAATTGATTTGGGTGTATCTGTGCAGTTTTGCTCCACAAGCTATCTTCTTGACCTAACCTGCCTTGCAAGGCAAGGAATGAGTTGGAAGGGACCTTGTGGACGTTCTAAGCTCCAGAAACCTAAGGATACTAAGTTCGGATTCAAAAGGTAGGATCTGGTTTGATATAAGCAAGAAGAAGTCACATAGGTGCGCATAAGGAGCTGTGTAGACCTGTCACTATCACCAAGGAAGGTTGTGCCTCTCCTCCTGTCCCTTTCTACTCTTCCTGGACGAGCCAGACCTTGGCTGTATCCCTTTTGGCCTCTTCTCAGTCCCTACATAATTATTTGTTTATATTTCCTTGTTTTAGTATTTGTTTAATGTTACTCATTTCTATTTAAAGGCAGCTTCACCACGTGTAACTCTTACCAGAATTAATAGTCAAGTTTCTCTCTCTAATTTCATGTTCTCTCTCTCCCTTGCTTGTGTCTAAACAATATTCACAATGTAAAGAGTTAAATGTTATGGTTTAGAGGCTGTCTTCCCTCTTTCTCTCTTAAGGCAGCCTAATACTTGTCAAACTCACTTTAAACTCTTCTTTATCTATTGTCTTAAATTCTAGCTTACAGATTCTAAATCCCATTCATCTAAGTACACAAACTCTAAGTGTTGTGTTACTTCTCAAGGATAGATTCATACTAGAGAGTTTCTGCTTCATATAACCAGTTTACTGCCTAGGATTCTTGGTTATATAGTAAGTTGTGTATGCGGATTCAACCAAAAGTTGGTTTTCTCTGATCTTGAATGGTGAGTTCATGTTGTATGGTTGAAAGGGATTCAGTCAAAAGTTGAATGAATCACTCCTTACATGAGACTAACACTCATGAATTCCAACACCGTGTCCATGGAGGTTCAAGGAATCAGCTCGGATTCCTTGGGTTGTAAGCAAGCCTCCTAAACCGTTAATAAGAGCTTGTGTATTTATTTGGTTGTGCATTGAGTGATGTTTGTGTCCCAGGATTACCTGGCTTGTTTATTGCATTGTCTTGTGTTCCTGGTTGCTTATGCCTTAGCTTATCCATCATAGATTTCTTGAAGCATTTAGAAGATTGTCTAAGCTCTTGCATCATGGTTTTGATAATCTGTTTTGCATAAGAATCAGTGGGGTTCTTTAGTAATGTTTTATGCTCTGCCATAGTTCTAATCATCATGAATATGTTGTAGAATTGAGCAGAATGTCTCTGCTACTTGCATCATGAGTGTTAAAGCTGTTTTGCTTTCTCAAGCATTTAGGTTAAGATTTAATCCGGCTTAGTGTGTCTTAATGAAAATGGCATAGTTAATCCAGCAGAGATGTCAAGTAGGATTTAGAAGTATGTCTAAGCTACTTGAATCTATGCTTTTGATTAAACTATTGCTCATTATCATGCCTAGTGGTGTTATTGCATTCTGTTTCGGTTGTTTAAAATTGATCATATAATGGTTAGTTCATTCTGATTGAATCTATTGCATTTATATAGTTGCTGTCTAAGACTGTTGCATTCATATATAGTGCATTTAAAAACCTAACCTAGTTGCAAGTGCATTGTTACATGCTTGCTTTGCATCTAGAGAAGTTTAAATTGCTAAGTCTTGTTCCTGCGATTTGCTGGTTTCAAGATTATTGCATTGTTGATGCATTGGTGATCAAACCAGATGTGTGATCTTGGTTTGGTCTCAATGGGATTATATAATCTTGCATTCAGTTGTGGTGATCTTAGGTACACAGGAAGTAATACAGTGACAAACCACACTACAGAAAGTGTAGTGTGATTGAGTATGCAATGTGAGGTTGATGCCATTGTATGATACCACTTGGACATGTTAGTCCCAAAGTCTACAAGAAGTGTAGAGTGGGATATCATACAATGAGAGACTACCTTGTGAGGGATCTTAAGGTGATTCAAACACCATTAGTTCCTGATATAAGGAAGAGAGCCAAAACTGACAAGGGTTAGGACATAAAGTCTTGTGAAGACTGATGGTTTCTTAAGACCATGATACTGCATACACTCAGCACACAAGCTTAGTTCTTCTCCTAGTCTCGGAGTTAAGCTTGAGGGGGAATCTTAATATGCATGATCCATGGTCTAATATCAAGCCTTTGCAAGGACTTCAACAAAGGATCATCTAACCGGGTCTAGACAGTGGCATGTCTACGCAAAGAGGCTGTTCAGAGAAGTCTTGGTTGTGTGTGTATGAAAGCTCAGTTCAATGTGGACTCTATGGTGAATTGATTGAAACTAAAGCTAAAGGATCCACACAACCCCCTCCCCCATCAAGGTTCTGTTTCCATGAAGAGGTTGCAACTGGCCGAGTGTGAGGGATTCAAGTGACAAACCAGTAACTCCTCATCCAAACAAAAAGGGAAGTGATGAGGACATAGAACCAGATGTCAACATTCCAACCCTTAGAAAAGCACCCAGAACAAGATCAGGAACCAAGGGAGTGATTGCAAGCTTCTGGAAGCCATTGAAGGATTGTTTGCCAAGGCCAGTAGCAACCCCAACTTAGAGGACATCACAAACCGTGTAGACAAGCTCTCCATTTACGGATCAGAGGTTATAAAAGCTCCACCTTATGTTATACAAGACGGTCCAAAAGATAATGTTATCCTATGGTCTATCATTCCTCATAAGGAGATGGTTTCCTTATTCACCATCTCCCAACTTAAGTGAAACGGTGGGTATCAAGGGGAAGAGACAAGCTTCTAAACGACATCACTTCAAAATTCTGCTCGTCTCCTAACCCCAGCGGCTACCTTACCACAATTCAAATCCACCAGAAAGGTAAGTAAGGTAAGCACCTTTCAATATTTTTATTTATTTGATTTCCTTGCAGGTTTTGGGGTCTTCTTTATATTTTCAATTCGATTAAACAAGTCATTGTTTAGCCTTTTTGCTTTCAATCGGTCCTAAGATTGAGTCATGTAGTAAATTTGCTTCAAAGAACCCTAGAAGGGCATAGCTGCATTGGCGAGTATATAAGCCCCTATAAGCAGCCTTGTATCAGTCAACCTTTATGAAATATATGAGTCAGTTTGCCCCTTGCAACTAAAACCCTAAGTATTTTCGTGTGTGTGAGAAGCAGAATTGAGAGAACCTTTGTCTTATCGAGCTCATTCCATAGAGTTTTTGGCGACTTTTGAACCATCAGATTGAGTTCATCAATCTATTCACTCCATCTCCATCTCTTGTCCTTGGTGAGTCGTTTATACGAACAAGCAGAATGGATCCATCCTTCATCTACACGCCATCATCCATCCAGTTAGATAGCAAGTTGGTTATACGACCATTTGTTGTTTCCCATCCTCTACTGATCCGGTTCCAGTACAAGCCATCCGGATATCATCATCATTCCACTCATTCCACAAGTCTCACTCAATTTCCACATCTTTCCATCCATCAGAGTTTGATCCCTTTTTCCTCTGTCCTTCCAGTCTAAGAAGGGTGATATCCGTGCCCATATCATTTTGGTATCAGAGCCGAAAGGCTCCATTTAAGGTTAACTCGTTCCTTTTCATTTAGATCATCTCATTTCATTAAGAAAACCATAAAAAATCTTGTTTCTGCTTGTTTAAATCCGTGTTACCATTGTTGTTGCTTGAGAGTTCTTAGTTGAGTACCAGAAAAAAAAAGAAGGAGTCGAGTTAGTTTGTGTCTTTGATTCGATTACCTTGGAAGAAAATCAGAAAAAGTGTTAGGAGTTATTCTTGCATCTAGTTTTCCCTTTTCTGTCATGTTGTATATCCAGGATATTCTTGGTTTCCTTTTCGAGCTTGCATTCGAAATATTCATAAAAAACCAAAAGATTTACTGCTCTGAAACCTTAGTTACCTTAGTTATTTTTGTTTTTCACTTTAGTTTAATTTAGGATTGCATTACATATACTTCTAAAAAAGAAAAAAAACATATATACATTTATATTGAGTTAGTCGAACTTTCCTTATTTGGAACTTAGCCTAAATTTTTGCTTCATAATATCTTGCATGTTATTGTGTCCTAAGGTCGGTCCATTTCATTTCTAAGCTACATTATTTTAACACATTCTTGCATATTGTTACTCGTTTAAGATATTCCAGCTCCCATATTTTCACTTGTTCTTGAAATGTCTTTCAGGACAAGCAATGGGGGATAGCACTTCATCCCAAACCACTTTCTGGTTCGACTTTTGGGTAAGTTT